>JARHVA010004116.1:997500-1167500 GCA_037957365.1 Torreya grandis
GGCTCCACCATATGAAGAAGCTAAAATCTAAGATATTGTGGACAATAAATCAGCCATGAGTATTGTTGAAATTGAGCCATTGGTAAGCCATGGTAGAGAGGTAGTTGAATTTGAAGGTGATATTATTCCTACAAATGAAGATAATGTAAAAAAATTTATATGTGGTGAGAAAATTAACTTTGCAAATATAAATCAGAGGCCTTTAGATTTATAAGTTTTAAAGGGTAAATTATTGGTTTCAGAAGAGAAAGATGTGGAATCTTTGATAAGGATTGATAACATACATAACTTTAATTAAGACCTCTTTCTAAAGGCTCAAATTGAGATACAGAGACTATTTTCTATAACATGACTGTGTGAATTGTTTTTAATTTTAGATTATATCATTGTAGCACAATAAAAGGTAATTATATTATAAGGATTTATGAGGATTGGGAATTACAAATTCTCATAACTGGTGTGGGACCCTAGCATTTGGAATCATGACGTGAACCAGATTGTTTGAGGACACACAATCTTTGGGAAGGGAGGATGTAATGTCCCCTTCCTCTAAGTGAGACCATTTTTGAAGATCATCAAACTATTTAATTCCTATAGGCTAACTTGGGTGATGAAAAATAATATTTGAGTGTCAAATCACTATTCACATAGGCACTATTAATTGTCTACTATTGACTATCAATATTCATGGTGAGGTGATAGATGATGAAAATACTGATGTAGTAGGTGATGTGACTTGTACATGAGGTGGCATGGACCACAAGTGATATCATATGAGATCAAGTTCATGTGAAGGGAGTAGAGCATGCCAATCCACTAAGAGATAATTTGTATGTCTTTAGTCAACACATGAATTTTTTCTTTAGGGAAAAAGACAAAGGGGTAGAAGTGTGGCACAATTTTTAGGAGAAATCATGATCTTGATAGGTGGGAGAAGACAAAAGGTATTTGGGATATATCTTGGAAACTTATGTGTAGATGCTAGTAAACAATAAAGGTTTTCTATTATTGATTCCATTTAGATGAGTCAATGAGATGCCATATTTGGAAGTGTATGTAAATGGAGAAGATATTAATAAAAGTGGAAGATATAATTTTGACTCTTGCACAAAATAACATGTTTATGACTATTACTCACTTTGTTCGCATGTGAAATGTTATTCCCCATTTCCTCTCTCTCTCTCTCTCTCTCTCTCTCTCTCTCTCTCTCTCTCTCTCTCTCTCTCTCTCTCTCTCTCTCTCTCTCTCTCTCTCTCTCTCTCTCTCTTTTATAAATTATATATATTATCATGTTCTCTGCTTTATAAATATAATTTTTTTTTATATTAAAAAAATCATTTTAGAGTTTAAGCCTTGATTCAACTTCTTCTTTCCTAGGATGAAAACCCTCTTAGCCATTGATGTGATTTCATTCAAGAATCACATCTTTACTATAATTGTTTTAATAAGTTGTATTTATATGTATGCTTCTTTGTTTATAAATATATTATAGTTGGATATTATCAGTGTTGCATATTTCAGTTGTATGGTTGTTCTATTTTGTATGCTTTACTAAAAAATAAAAAAATACTCTAATTTATCGTAAAAGGGACATTACATTAATTATCTTTTAAAATTCAATTGGTCAGCTTAACATAACTTTAAAAGATAGACTTTAGTAAAGTTTAAATAGATTAAATCAATTAAATAATAGATCGAAAACAAACTCTAATGGGTGGTGTCCTATGACTCATAAGAATATGATTAAAATAAATAATTAATAAACATGGCATACATAATACATATTTAAAATAAATAAAATTAAATACTTAAAATGTCAAATATTATAAACATTTTCTTAATATTTTTAATAAATCAAACATATCACTATGCAAAAAAAGTAATGTCACTTCTATCAAAACTAACATAATTATCTAGTATGTTCACATATCAAATATATTAATGTACTCCTAATAGATAATTAAGTACCAAGTTCAAAAAAAATATAATTTAAAACATAATTTAGTTATCATAATTTAAAACACATTAAATCAAAGGAGCTCCTCTATTAGTCAAATATTCAATATAATTCATTGAGGTAGAAGGAAAATTAATCAACTTGATGCCTTCCTCATCATCCATTTCCAACATGATATTTTTAACCATTATCATTATCAATGGTGAAACTATATGGCTACTTACACACTTTTAACTAGAAGGATATGGCCTATCATGTTTAGGTGTAATTTGTATAAAATTATCAAGAGACAACTTAGTATAATATTCAATTCTATTTTTAGCTTCAAATGAGAGAAGCATGGTACTGATTGGGAGAAGTGAATGATGGTTTAGTTTTGTAGTCATAAAAAGTACATTTTAAAGAAGTGCAGGTGTTGGAGTTTTTTTTTGGATATATTGTACGACAATATACATATGATGAGAAGATGCACTTAGGGTTCCTAATCCATGAATTTGATATATTCCATATACCCTTCTCAAGCCTCTACTAACTTGAAAGGTTAGAGGGATATCAGGAAATGAATCCAAAACATTCTAAAAAGTAGGATGAGTGACATAAAAATGAATGGACACTCAAGTTCTGTAGTTAAATGGTGTGGGGAAAGTGTGATAAATCCTATACCCATGAAAGAACTACCCTTGAGAGCTACCTTGTAAATGAGTGTGCTCAGCATGTTGATCTTCACTTTAACCCAATACATATTTTTGAGAATGATTTGAATTTAATATCTAACCTCATATATGTATATACTAAAATAAAAAAATGTCATTCAAGACCAAATTATATATATTGAAACTCCATTTCATGTCTATACATATTGCCATATGTTCAAATCCCTAAAAATAAAATAAACCACAAACATTATTGAATGCCAACTAATATTGAAAAGGATAAAAATATATTAATTAAAATTCATATAATCCTTACCTCAATGAAATTATTATATTTATATCCATCAAATCTATGTAATCTAAACTAATTACCATCAAATAATATTTATCAAATTGGAGCTCAATAATTTCCATAATAAAAAAAAATGACTATTGAGACAATATAGATTCATCAACATTCCAAATTTTTTAAAACTACTAGAAATAAATTGGACTGCATCAAGATTGAATTGAACTATATTGAGATTAAGTTGGATTCATTACAAATAAATCACATTTGTCTAATGTTTTTGTGGTAATTTCAAATAATTTAAAATGATCATAAATAATTAGTAGTTGAAAACTATCATAAATAAATTGGACTCCGTCGAGAATTACTTGGACTTATTACAAATAAATTACATCTATATTATATATTTACAATAATTTCAAATTATGCATCCATTCAAATGGGTTCATTGACCATGAATTTATAGATAATAAGACTTTAGTTTATTTCTTAAGGGAAAAAAATTCATACATCAATCAGGGACTTGAGTAATATGTGTGTTAAAATACCTGAGATGATTGTGATGCCACATGAAATTAGTTGACTGGATCATTAACTATGTATTTAATTTGATTAAATTGACATTCTCAAAACTATCAAAGTTTATCTCATATTCATGTACATGCCATGTGTCAATCATGGGTTTTCTATTATTAGATTAATAATATACTATCTCACATAGTTTACTTATTGAGATTATAATCCATGTTATAATCTCAAGTACTCACACTATTTGGGAATTTTGTTTGGACTAGTCATTCTTTCATATAGTTTATTCACTGATATTGTGCCACTTGGCATAATATCGAGTCCTTTTACAAAGTATATTTTGAAAAATTGAAAATCTGACTAACAAATTTTGTGGATACATAAAATTGTTGGAGAACAAATCTTGACGTGTAAGTGGAAAATTTTGAGACGTAAAACCCAAAGATCTATTTTCATACACAGGAATACTGAAGTGTATTTTACAAACAATAAAATATGATGTGTAAATTCTTAGATGTGAAAATTATGAAACCCATTTTTTGAAGAACATTTTGAAGGATGCAAAAACGTGAAGTTTAATTTGAAAAACTGAAAAACCTAATATTTTTTTTATGATTTGCAAAATATGATCTAGCTATTTCGAATACACAAAAACCAAAGACCATTTTGAATCACAAAAATGTGAAGTGGATGTTCCAATAGTCAAATTCTATTAAATATATGCATAGTTACCAAAATACTTAATTGTCATAGTAGAAAATATATAACTCAAATGTTGAAGTGTATTTTTCAAGACCCAAAATGTGAAGTGCCACTAGAAATAAATATATATAAATAAAATAATAAAAAATAACACATTCTAAAAAAATGGTATATATTTTGAAAAAAATGTTCATATTTTTAATTCCAAATTTAAGGAAACACCATTTCAAAATTTTCAATCCTTTTATCACCATTTTTTTTAGTGCCTAGTGAGATGATGCATTCAAATAGTCTATTACAATTCCTCTCAAAAAATTAGTGAGAATAAGTGTATGACCTCTCCAATTTTTATTTGGTTTCCAAACATAGATGACACTATCTATGAGTATGGATGGTAAACATGTGTTAGGTTTGACTTCCATTTCTTGTCCAAGTAGCCTAAATAAATATTTTCTTCTTCTGCATCTTTTTTCCCTACATGAACTAGGATGAACTAAGATACATTGACCCTTCGTTCTATATCCCCATTTGTTTGTAATATCTCAATATTTCTTTGAGCTCTAGAAACCCATATTATGTAGTCCATTATTGTAGAATCATTATTTTTTATAAATAACATATCTCTAATTTGCACATCTTGAGCTGGATTAAATGCAATTTTTGTTCCTTTACTTCTTGGACCAATATATGTATCTATACATGCCACTCCAAAATTAAGGGTCCTATCATGAACCATTTTGTGTAGATCTCTATTCTAGGGTATGTCGTGACAAGTTCTAGGCCAAAAATATCATATGCACTCAACTTTAGAAGGGAACATGTCTTCTTTCATTATGTCATGGATGTTTTGGAAGTAATATGCTAGATCCTTCCACTTACTATTTCCGGTCAAACCAAATTCATTTAATTGATATACATACTTATTCAAATTATATTTCCTTTATTTTTCACTCCTTTTTTACTTCTATCTAAGTCTTTTTCAATAATGTAATCTTAAGACATTTCTATATTTTTCAAGTCTTTGAAATATATTTTTGTCAGATTAGCTTCTAGAATATTTGGCTCGCCTTTTTATTTTGTTTCCCATAATGTAAGCGAGGGTGACTATTTTATATCTCTTATAGAATTTTTGCAATGCATAATGGGCTGACCTTGCTCCATACATAGGAAAAAATTTATTGACCTTTTTTCAAGCCTACTTTTTCATTTCTTGCCTTCAGTTGGTAACTATTAACATACTCTTTGAAATCCACTACCTCTTCAATCAAATATGTTGTGAAGTTTCTTGTATTTTCACTCATCCTATAAGTGTCCATCATCTCTACCACACTCCATACATATTTCCTCTTTATAATTTCATATAGGTTTCCAAATGTGTTATCTATGTCCTCATGGGTATGTCCTACAGAGAGAAATGCAACCTCAACATCGAGGAAAACACATTTTTAGATAAGGAGAGATAAATATTGCAACATATACCTATACAAAAAACATGAATTTGTGAATTTATATATATAACATTAGTTCCATATAAGGTTTGACAATTTTTAAATATAATTATAATGAAAGTACCTATTCTTATTATGCACACAACAATTGTCTAGTTTAAAGTATAGCCTAGAAGGAAGTTTCTTGAAGGTACTAATTGATTGTGTTCCTTATATGTATTTCTTATATTTAGGGTATCAGTTGTTAGACAAAATTGCATCATTCAATAGATATTTTGAAGAGACATGCTTATATAGTAAATATTCATAAGTATTTGGCATTGTTGTTTCCATATTCATACAACACTTGTTCAATGAGGAGATAGTAAAGTTAGACCCTTCAAGAATGTATGGTAAGAAAAAATTTCCATATCCACCTACACCATGACCATGTGTTATAATCCCTACCATTGACAACTCTAATATTCTATCAGTAACTATTTTTCTTTTTATCATTGTCCTCTATAGAATTTTTTTTTATGTTCTACATTGTTATGAATGCTACTAAGGTATTTTTTAGGGTATTGCTTTGACATTCACTTATGTGTGTAATACATTTATCTTACAGAAAGTATTTGATTTGAACATATCATTTATTCTTGATCAATACTCTCTTCTTGATCTTTAAAGAGAGACCCAGAGCATTTATTATGAGTAAAAAATATTCATGTTTTTCACCTAATGAAGTCATGAAATGTGATAATGGTCACATCATGAAAATTAGTTCTGCACATGTTATTGAATTTTTGTTGGAATATTAGCCCATATTACATATCTGCTAGTTGTGTATTAGTGTGGCAACTTATAAGCTATTGAGTGAAACATTATATAAGATTTTAAACATTTTATCATGAGTCATCTATATCATCGTGGCATGTTAGTCATGGAGAAACATCTAAAAAATCATCCACTAATTGGTCTAACAAATCTTTAGCTGCCATTATCTTTTGTTGTGGTTTTTGTCAAAATATCTATGCATGGAACACATTTCATTCCCCATTTTTGTGACAATTTTGAATGTCAAAAAAGTTACTTCTCTTCAATCCATATATTTTAATTCAAACTTCCAAATAGATCTCTATACCCTGAAAATCAATGCTAGTTTTTCTTTTATTTTTCTTAAACAAATTAACAAAAAGGTCATCCAAGACATGTTGCCTCCTATCTATTAATGTGGAATAAATCAACTTCATCTTTATATATTTTATAATCTCAAATGGTAATCCTAACTAAAAATGTTTTTTGGTGCAACATTTATCTATATACATTATTTAAGTCTCACTATCTATGCTTTCATCAAAATCCACTTGGTAGAGTGAAGTGTTTTGATTATTTCTTTTTTTGACCATGTATGTTTAGGAACAAGTTAATTTTTTTAGATGCATTTCTGCTATGGATGTTAGGAAAGGAGTGAATTTATTATCCATTATATCCCAAATGTTTCCAATTTCTTTCTCCTTTGGTGTCATGTATGGTAAATTGATTGATCTACAAGTCTCAATGTCCACTATTTTTTTGTAAGGCCATATAATGATAGATGTTTTAGTTACGTTTGTACTGTAAGTCTCACAATGTTGTATCACTATCCTTATGTAAATTCCTAATTCATTTTTTAACATTGGGACAGGAATACAACCAAAAATCCTTCTTGATTTTGTAAATTCAACATAACTAAAAGCATTTTTTCATCATTTTCAAGAGCTATACATTTATGCAACAAATGTACCCTTTTCCCAAGAAAAGTTTTTCTTAGGCTTTGAAATGTGGTAGGATCATTGATATATCAAACAAATGAATCCAAGTTAGGGTTTTCTTAATGCAATGCTTGTATATACAAAACTATACTCAAATTTTTTTGTCTTTGTTGCATGTCATTGTCTATACAAAGCTTGTCTATAATGTGTTGCATTGTTATTGTGCTCCATATATTAAAACTATTGACTAAATCTGCTAAATTATCCAAAAAAGCTATAGGAAATGGAAGTGGTGGATTTGGATCAAAAATTTTTGTCACATAAACACTTACACATTCAATAGGTATTTCCTCATTGTGGCATGTGGATGTGAGATTTATGGGTTCTAGAGATTCAGTGTCTGGACATGCCACTTCGTGAATTCTTCCTTCACCAATGACCTTACCAGTATTTATGAGATAAATAGTCTCCAAAATGGAAATCTATTGATGTATGATTTCTCATCTTGGACATCTATAAAATACATGAGAAGAGTTGTTAATTAGGATATTTATATAATCAGTCCAATTATACCTATATGTAGGAGACAAAGCTATATTTATACAAGAACATAAGCATGGATATATGTTAAAACATCAAAATGTTAAAAATATAAAGTATAACATTTTTTTAATGACACGGTTTATGTCAATCCAAAAAATTAATATATTTTAATATCATATATTACATACTTCAATTCTTGCTTCATCCTACTTTGGAGATATCTCCTAGGAGATACATTTCAAGCATGTATTAGAGTAGAATATCCACATAGAAAAAACTAGATAATTAATTCAATATTCAACCATGTATTTTATTACAATACAAAATGATAATGAGTAATGTATTTTTTGAGGAGAACTATGGAAAACGATAAGGTTCTTATGTTTTGGGATCATGTATTTTATTTGAACCTTTGTTGTGGACCCAAAAGTTTAAATTTGTCTTTTAGGAGATACATTTTAAACATGCATATGGGTTATTTTGATGGTTTGAAGGGCCTTATAATACCTTCAAGGGTGCTTGTGACATTAAGATTAAGACTTAATTTTTCAATAGTCAAGGACATGTGGCATGTACCCATGACCCCAAGACATTTCAATATGACTCCCTTGATATAATTACTTTGCCTTATGTTTTGGACTTATGTTTTCATGGAATCTCTTTGGTTCCCTCTTAGGACTTATTGTAATTTTGTACTTATTGTTTCAAAGCTCATCTTATCATTATTTGTTAGGTTTTTTTCCACATATTAATTCTTGTGTACATATCCTTATCGGGAGAATCATTTTAGACATTTTGTCTGAAACAATTCCCCCAATAGAATTAGTTTACAGGATTTTTTATTATGGGCATTTTTCTTCACATAATTATCATTACAATCTGCCCACTTTAAACCTTATCCTTTGTCCCTTTCTGAGATACCCTTTGGAGTTTGTGAATTAGATCCTTCAGGGCTTTTGTCATGGAAAGAGGCTCTACAAATTAGACCCTTGACATTTGACTTACCCTTTAGAAGTTTTGTCAAGGGAATATTCCCTTCATAATTTCTTAAACTTGCCCTTCAGCTCTTTGAAAGTGCCCTACAATTTTTTTTAATGGCCCCTCCTACCCTTCAACTAATTTTATCAAACATTTTATCTGAGAGAAAGGACCCTTTTAGATAATTATTGCAAACATTTTTTCTAGAAACAATTCCCTTGAAATAATTTCCCCAAAGAACACATGCCCTTTGAACTCCCTAAAACTACCTCTTAGGTACTTTAAAAGTGACCTTCCAAACATTTTGAAGTGCCCATTTACCATTTTGGACTTTTGTCTTAGACCCTTTACCCTATGGGACCTATCCTTTGGAAATGTGTCCATACCATTTTGCCGTACCAAGCCTACCCTTCAGGGTATTTGTCTTGGTCTTTTTTCATTATGAAAATTACAATTCAGCCTCTATGTAATGAACCCTATGCCATGGACATACCCTTCAGGATCGTGTCTTCCCAAGACATTGGCCCCTTTTGAAATGAATGCTTACCCTTTAGAATAATTATTATAACCATTTCCCCCACAAAAAATACCCTATGGAGTAGACCCTTTGGGCCTTTTTTCGTAAATAGACCCTTCAGATCTAAAGGCAAATACCCTTTGGACTTTGTGTAATGGGAATTTTGGAATGACCCTTAGTCATGTGAAATTTCACTTCCTAAAATTGAAAGTGCCCTTTATGATAATTTTCTCAAAGCATTTCACCAGCAATTCTACCTTTGTCTGATTGTGTGTGTGTAATTATGGCTAGCAATTGGCATTGCTTTTGACAAGCACTTGTCCTTTTATAAAGTATCTATGGAAGTAGTTCCTGAAAACCATAGAAGATTTATTTTCTACCTTACTCTTCCCTCATTTTTTGAATTTATTTTAATGATCTACCCACTTTACATTAGCAACCAACCACCAAAGAAACTCATAAAGAGATTTACTATCCCTATCTAAACCACACCTCCATTCAAAAAATCTTGTCAAAAATCTATGTTCCCTACTAGATATTCCATAAATAGGTTGAAATAAAATTCACACTTACAACTCATGCCCTAGAGTGGATTTTACCTCCATTAAGATCGTAAGATGTTAAAGTGTACCTTGTGATGACTGTAGTGTGGATAAAACCCATATCAATAGATATATCCTAGAAGATACCTAAAAGTGCATTGGAATACCTTCCATGTTGATTTTAAATGTTCTTGCAAGGGATTTTATATAACCATGACACATTTTTATTTGAAAAGAAACGTGATGCACAAGATTGGATTTTCCTTTGAGGTATCACCTAGGAGATACATTAAACATGCATATGATTGGAATTTTCTTTCAACGTATCTCCTTAAACATACCTTGAAGGGCATTTAAATAGCTTCCATTTTGATTGAAAATGTCCTTGCAAAATATTTGATATAACCATGACAACTTTTTATTTGGTAAAATTAGTGATACACCTAAACATAAAACTAAGGTGATGTAGTAAGATATTTTAAATGCTTAAACTATAATTGCATAAAATAGATCAAACCCTTAAACACTATAGACTATAAAGGAGAATAAAGCATGAATTAATATATATAATAAAATCAAATATTGACACTATAGAAGCAAAGGAAAAGAGATGACAGACATAGATAATTTCCCATGCAAATTCACATATAATATCACATCCTCTTCTTTGTTAGATGGAGAAACAAATATAGAAATCCTTGAGGGAACATAAAAAATGTCCAATTACACCTCTTAGGGGCACCTATTAAGGTCAAAGAATGGAAAATTTATAAATTTTATTACTCCTATTCTATTAAAAATGGTGGTATACACAATAACTAAAATAACCACAAATGGTAACCAACCCTTTCCAAAAGGATAGCACCTAGAATATATAGGTGAGGTGGAATCTTGAGAGCATAACATATAGAAATCCTAGCACTCATTCCAATGATGATTCCATTGAAGGTATCATTTATTCTTCATTTTAACATCATGGTGGGTTCCTTTTTATTTTCTTCGACCAATGATGTGGGTTAAAATTATGATAAAAGAAAATTGCCCATGGATAAGCACAAGGGCACGTGTCAAGATTAGGATTATTTAAGGAGACATGGTATATCCTTTGGTAAGGCTAAGCGTGAAGGCACCATTTGTTGAGTAGTCATTATTTTAGGGAAATTTGGGCATCCCTTTGCATAACTGAGCATGAGGGTGCCACGTGTTAAGCAGGCACTCGACTAGAGTGACATGAAATCTTCATCAAACTAGGTGAGCACTAGATTACCAGATGTTCAAAGAAGACAATTTAAGGACTTAGGAAAAATTTCAAGAATGGGCCTCAAGAAAATAATATATTGAAAAGGGGAACCACTAGAGGGTACCAAGGAACCACCAATTATCGAGTGTGCATGAAGCCAAAGAAGAACTGCTCTAAAATAACAAATGTGGATTTTGATCCACAATTCTTGGTGACTCATAGGGGTGTTCACCTATGTATGAGATAACCCAAAATTATGGTACCTTAACCAATTAACGCAAAGTTGTAAAAATGAGAGGAAGGTTTGAAAACTAATCATTTTTGAAGGGTTACTTGCTAGGGTGCCCATTCTTCCTTCATAGGTAGGGTCTTCTTATTAAGAGCCTCAAAGGCTCTATCTAGATCTATCATCTCTATAAAGGAGATATTTCTCATGCCCTAAAAAACCACTAATATTCTGAACTCTAGATGGGTTGGAACATGAGCCCAACACAGGTTGGTGGAAAAATTAAAGGAGCCTAGTACAAACTCGAATGGGACCCAAAATTGAATAGAGTGCCATATATATAAATATAGGAAAACTAATATCATTAGATTGGTTTTCAAAAATATTAATTTTGGTTTAAGATCCAAAGCATTGGGTAGATATGTGACTAAGTAAGAAAACCATCTCAATTTAAGCCCTTGATAAACAACCATTCAAGACAGGCATGACATGTGTCTAGCATATATAAATATTTTATCTTCTATATGAGATATATTAGAAGACTAATAAATCAGATCTTGTGGATTTCAAAAATAGTTTGAACATTTACTTTCATTTGGATCATGTTTTGCCACTTTTGGTAAACTCTTGTCTTCTTGTGTAGCTTGCTCGAAATAGATTGATTTGGAGGTTGTCTAGAAAAATCACAAATATCTTGCTCATAATGACATGTTTTGATTTTAATAAAAGTTGGTGAAACATTTCTTGGAGATGATAGCTCATTGATTATCAGAAACAACATTGTCATCCACTTCTCTCTATCCTCTTCACTTTCTCCTATATTAACCCTTTCTTTTCTTTTTTCAAAGCATCTCTCGGGGACCTCAAATTTGAGACGTTATTTTATCTTTCTAAGAGATTGGACATTCCTTGAGATAGTGCAAAGTATCCTCAGCTTGATTAGGCTCAACCATGTCAAGTATTTGTTAGAACTACCTCTTAATTCAATAAGACTTTTTTTGCCTATCATTTTCCTTGAATTTGTGTTTGACAAGTTGTGCACTATTGCATTGTGTGAAGAAGAGTATTACTCATTCATGGTATTTTTCTAGCTTTGTTATAGGGATTTTCAATTTTATTTGTAGGTCTAGGTTAGCATCTATTCTAAACTTTTCCTAAAAAATAGTTATGCAAATTAGCTTGATCTTAAGGTTGTGTGAGCTAGCACTATTATTTTGTTGATCTATTGTGGGTTCGAGCTTATGGGAGTTCAATTTTAAGTTTGGTGCATCAAATTTTAAATTTTTTAGGATCCCTTACTCTATTTCTAACCCTTTTTCATGAAACATTAGGTTTAGTTTTAGTTTTAGGTGAGCATCAAAGGGGAAGCTAGCCTACTCTATAGGTTCAACCCCAACATAGGTGACTCATAGCCTAGGGTTGTCCCCATTATCTAACCATGGATTGAGTGAGGATACTTGAAAAATGTCTTTTCTCAACTTAGGATGCAATTAAAGATGATAACATTTTTTGGCATGTTCGGTGGGACTAAGTCCCAAAGCAGGGGAAGAGTGTTGGTGTTTTCTTCATCTAATAAGCCTTTAGAGGCACATATACAAACATTAATGGTGATTCTAAGCTTTCAAATGGTTAAAATAATCTAGGTAAGCCTTCAAACAAACTTTATCTACATTTGATCTCCTTTTATGAATCTCTATGACTAGATTTAGGGTAGAGTTGTACCCTCATCTAGTTGGTGATCCTCATCACCAACCGACTAAAACCTACTAGCCATGTAGTCATCCTAATTAGCCCCACAATGATCATATATATCCTTCATACCAACATACTTACCCCTATATCCAACCTTATGCTATCACATCCTTACTGGCACTTAAATCAAATATGTTGATATTAGATGAAGTGATGAGAAAAAGGGATGGAGAGATTGATGTGATCCCTTCTCATCTCATAGAATGGATGAGGAAGTCAGTTCAAAGGTTAATAATTAAGTGGATGGTTGTTGCAAAATAATTTTAGTATGGTGATATCAATGATGATTTGTATGAGATGAAGACATTGATCTAGTGGTGGATAGATAAATTAGTAAAATGGGAAGGGTAGGATAAATAGTTCAAGCAACCTCAACTTGCCATCCTACCCTCCCTTCAAAAAAGGTCTATGATGGAGATATAGTTTCATGAAGACAAGCCTTTAGAGGCAGTTGATTTCTTAAGAGATGCCATGTTTGAAATTTTTAAACATGGTTATCATCTTTTCTCTTCAACTATAGACATCTCTCTAATTTTAGAGGCTAGAAGTGAGCCCAAATGGCCTAAAAAAGTCACAACATTAGAATCATCTCTCTCAAAGGTCAGTCTTGCAGATATGTCAAAAGAGATGGATCAAGCTGGTCCATATGTTCATGATCAATAGTTCATAAATGGATAATGATTGGAGTTGTTTTCATAAATTATGTAGATCTGGGAGCATGATGATTGGGTTTTAGGTCCATGCTTCTAATTAAAATAACTAAAGTAAGTAATAAAAGAGTTTGTAGGGGCCCCTGCAGTCCAAATTAGATCAAAACTTGAATAAATGGACTAATATGTCTACATGGGAGATATGTTTGCTAATTCTCATCCACCTGAGTGTATGCCACAGGAACCAATAGCAAGGTGTCTCAGCTCACACATCATGTGATCTCAAAGATAAGGTATTTTTTTAGATTGGTTCATCACAAGTAGGTGAATTCAAAACCTTTCCTTTTAATCTAGGGGAATGTACTTGTAAATTTTAAACCTTTTATATAGATTAGAGTAGGTTTCATGCTTTCTCTAAGTGCTTGTGTGCAAATTTGCTTATTAGGTTAGTTATTTTTATTTCCTATATTTACATGCATGAATTTTCATTTATTGTTTTGTTTTGGTCCTTATATTTCAAGAAGAAGTTCCAAATAAAGGAAGCCTTGAATCTTCTTCATGATCAACATAGTTTCAAGAGTGACTCCATGCCCAATAGATGAGACAAGGTGAAATGAATTGGGTTCTCAAGCATAGTAGGCATGCTTACTTATGAGTTTCCAAAGTTATTGGCCATATTTGGTGCACATACCAAGCATGTGCCCAATTGTTAAAGATCTTGAGGTAGTGTCCCTGATTGATCAAATGGTTGAACAAAGTTTGTGATGGAATGAGTTGACCAGAGAGACAATGAAGCTCACAACCTTTAAATTCACTTTTGGTTCACTTGAAATATATTTTTTTATTTTTAAATACTAGTCCAAAGTTTTAAATACCCTATGGAGTGCTTTAGATAAACATGGAAGCTCATGGTATCCATTTGGTCCACTTTCCATCCAAAAATTGTCTAGATATTTATCTATGGTATCAAACAAGCTGACAAAGAGATGTTGATGGTACTAGATCTCGTATGTATGGTTGAGTCAAGAAAAAACAATCAGATGGGTTTGTTCATTTTGGAGCCTAGTTCATATGCACCATGTTTTAGCTCATGTGATGTAAGACAACAAAAGATATTCATGGGCAAAGTTTTTTCCTAATGTAGATTTTTCTAAGTTTTCATACTTAGCCATTTTTTGCTAGACCGTCATCAAGACATCATGAAGAGTCACATGAGCCAGTTGACTTCAAAATTTTATATAATCATGTGGAAAACTTAAATGGATAATAAATCAAAAGGGTTTATTCCTTTAAGCATTATGTCCATTCTATACAAATTTGGTGCCCCTAAAATCTTTGCTCTTCAAGTTATAAATTTGTAAAGTTGGTCAAGAACTGATAGACGTTCATGTGAATGTCTTTTTTAAAGACTTAAAATGTAACCATTAGGATCCAAAATCCTTAGCAAGAACCTGAGGAGTAACATGCCGTTGACAAGTGCCAAGTGTGAAGGAGCTCAAATCAAGTTAAAAAGTTAGTGTATCTTAGGAACTAATGAAAAAATGAGTTTATGATGGTGGGTCCCAAATGATCTACGATCTATGATCAATTAGACCTCAAAATTTGATGGAGTAAACTAGAGTCAAAAGGTCAATAATCCAAGGTGATATCAATAGCCAATAGGAAAGGAGAATAGCTGGTATGTTTGATGAAAGATGGTAAAGAAAAATTGACCCAACTTGGCAAGAAGAACCAAAAGCCCTGAACTCAAACCTAACTTGGGTTGGTGAAAAAAGTAAATAAAATAATCCCAATACCAACTCAAATGGGAATCAACATTAAATAGACTTCCATATATATAAATATAAGAAAACCAATATCCTTATATTGGTTTTCACCAATAGTCTTTTCAGTTCAAGATCCAAGGCATTGGTAAGATATGTGACTAAGTAAGAAAACCATCTCAAATTAGGCCCTCAATAAACCATCATTCAAGATAGGCATGATGTGTCCCTAGCAGATATAAAGATTTTATCTTCTTGATGAGATCCAGTAGAAGAGCGACAAATCAAATATTGGGGATTTGGAAATCAGTTGGAGCATTTATTTTTAACTAGATCATGACTTGCCACTTGTGGTAAACACTTGTTTTCTTGTGTAGCTTGATCAAAGTAGAATGATTTGAAGGCTATCTGGGCAAATCATGAGTATCATGATCATAATGACCTATTTCTATTAGACAAAAATCTTGGTGAAACATATCTTGGAGCTAATGCCTCATTGATTATCATGAATAATGTGTTCCTCCCCTTCTCGCTCTCTTCTTCCCCTTCTCATATATTAACCCTTTCTTTCCATTTTTGGAAGCATCTCACAAGGTCCTCGGATTTGAGACTTTATTTTATCTTCCTATGAGATGGGACATTCCTTGAGTTACTATAAAGTATCCTAAGCTTGATTAGGATCGATCCTATCAAGTATTTGTAATAACTACCTCTTAATTTAATAAGACTTTCTTTGCCTATCTTTTCCCTTGATTCTGTGTTTGACAAGTTATGTACTATGGAATTATGTGAAGGAAAATACTCCTCATTCATGGTCCTTATCTTCCAAAATTATTTTAAGGATTTTCAATGTTGTTTGTAGGTTTAGGTTAGTATTCTTTTTTAAACCTACCATATGGAATACTTATGCAAAATATCTTGATCTTAAGGTTCTATGATCTAGTACTATTATTTTGCTAAGTTAGTGTGTATTTGAGATTAGAAGAGTTACAATTTAAGTTTGGTTCATCACTTGTAAAATTTATTAGTAGAATTTACTCTTTTTATAAGCATTTTCATATGAATCATTTGGTTTAGTTTTAGTTTTAGGTGAGCATCAAAGAGGAAGTTGGCTTACTGTGGAGGTTGATCTCCAACATAGGTGACCTATAGCCTGGGGTTGTTCCCATTGTTCAACTAGGGTTTGAGTGAAGATAAATGAAGAATTTACCTAATCAACTTAATGTGAAATTATGGCCAATAATAATAACCATGAAAAATTTTTATTTGGTAAGAACACTGATGCACACTATTGGAATTTTCTTTCAAGATATGTCTAAGGAGATACCTTGAACATGCACACGATTGGAATTTTTTTTCAAGGTATCTCCTAGGAGATACTTATAAGGGCCTTGAAATAATTTCCATGTTTATTATAAATTTCCTTACAAGGGATTATATATAACCATGAAAACATTTTATTTCATAAGAACACTCATGCACACTATTGGTATTTTCGTTGGAGATATATCCTAGGAGATACCTTTAACATGCACCCAATTGAAATTTTCTTTCAAGGTATCTCCTAGGATATAAATTGAAGGGCCTTGAAATAACTTCCATGTTTATTGAAAATTTCATTTCAAGGGATTAAATATAACCATGATTACTTTTTATTTGGTAAGAACACTAATGCAGACTATTGGAATTTTCCCTCGAGATATCTCCTAGGAGATACCTTGAACAAGCACATGAATGTAATTTTCGTTCAAGGTATCTCCTAGGATATACCTAGAAGGGATTTGGAATACATTACATGATGATTTTGAAGTTCCTTGACATTGACTAGATATAACCATGATAACTTTTTATTTTACAAGAACAATGATGCACACTATTGTAATTTTAATTCAATATATCTCCTGGGAGATACCTTGAACATGCACATGATTGTAATTTTATTTAAAGGTATCTCAAAATAGATACTTGAAAGGGAATTATAATACCTTCCATTTTAATTTTAAATGTCCTTACAAGGGATTATATATAACCATGATAAATTTTTATTTGGAAAGAACATTGATGCACACTATTGGAATTTTCTTTCCTAGGAAATACCTTGAACATGTACATGATTGCAATTTTAATTCAATGTATCTCCTAGGAGATAAATGTAAGGGCCTTGGAATACCTTCCATGTTGATTGAAAATTTTATTTTAAGGGATTATATATAAACATGATAACTTTTTATTTGGCAAGAACACTAATGCACACTATTGGAATTTTCTTTCGAGATATCTCCTAGGAGATACCATGAACATGCACACTATTATAAATTTATTTCAACATATCTACAAGGAAATACCTAAAATGAGATTGGAATAACGTCCATGTTGATTAAAAATTCCTTTTCAAGGGATTATATTAATCATGACAACTTTTTCTTTGGCAAGAACACTAATGCACACTATTGAAATTTCCTTTCAAGATATCTCTTAGGAGATACCATGAACATGCACTTGATTGAAATTTTATTTTAGGTTATCTCCTAGGGGATACCTCAAAAGGCCATGGAATACCTTATTTTTTTATTTCAAAGGTCCTTAGAAGGGATTTGATATAGCCATGACAACATTTTATTTGGCAAGAACATTGATGCACACTATTGGAATTTTCTTTCTTAGAAGATACCTTGAACATGCACATGATTAGAATATTCTTTCAAGGTATATCATATGAGATACCTTGAGGGGATTGGAATACCTTCCATGTTGATTTAAAATGTCATTGTAATGGATTTGATATAGCCATGGTACTTTTTCATTTTGTAGGAATCCTGATGCCATCTCTGATTATTTGCGAGAACGATGCATGGAACTCTAGCAACCAATAAAAATTTTAGGGCCCCACCTAAGAGTTTGAAATGAATAGATATATGCCACATGGAAAAGTAAAAAAAATTCATCACACTAAGATGCATTTCTATATCCCCTGAGAATAATTAGAAGGTGTCATGTGTCAAAAGGTGGTAACCTTTAACTTCAAAGCTAAAATTGACATTGAATCAAAAGCAAATAAATGTTAAATTTTAATTATAATGCAATTTAATGATAAAAGGAAGAGCTATAGGCATCCCATAGAAATAGATCATTCCAATGTTAGTCCATATATAAATTATATCTACGTAGTATTATTTCAACTTCATGCTATTTGGGTTGCTAATAGAATTCAAAGGAGATATATTAGTCTTTATTGTTGCAATGAAACTTTATTTTATGCCCTACCTTACTCCCTCATTTTGAAATTTTTTAACATGAACCACATTAGATTAATCCTCATTCGTGTATATCCATTTATTTGTTTAAGAGTTTGGGTTGTTATTGGAAAATACAAAGCAATTTATATCATAAAAAAATCAGGGAGATTTTTTCACTACCATATTCTTGTTGTCCATACAGCAAGGTCTATTCTCACACTTGAAGGTGGTAAGCTATAATGACATAATATCTCCAAAAAAACTAAGTGAAGTCCCATGGTGTCACTACGATATTCCTATTACCCATATAATATGAGAGATGTTATTCTATTTTTTGCATTACATCCTTGAAACTACACATATCAACAATCTGGATGGACATGAGGATGAATATGAATATTATCAACCTACTATTTCATGTCATGCACTTTTAGGTATAGTACTCCTCCAAATATTAAGGTGGTTATTTTCCTCAAGAAATAGAAGTTGATTGTATTTATTTACTCTGGGAGTACACACAAATTCATCAAAAATAATTTGGATACTTAATTGAACCCTTTCATTTACCCATCTCCAGAATTTTAAATCCTAATTACAGGGGCATATAGTCAATTGTTCTAGTAAATGCCATATTATAAAGCTATGGGAGACTATCTATTATATTTTTGTATGTTTTCTATTATCATGAATTGGGCTAATGTTTTTTGAAATTGTAATGGCTCAACACATTATGAAAAATTCAGATGAATTTGGAGTAATTATTCATGCACATTTATTTCAAAGGAATGGCATTTAAACTGCATGGTTTATTGGTTAAATCTACGTAATTGGTTAGTTTTCACTAGATGATTAATAAGATGATCAAAAAATATGCAAATTAAATATTGTGCGACCATTTTCCATAGAATTCAAACTAAATAAGGTTTTTATCCATATTAAATTATAACTTGTGGTGTCTACTCATTTTTGTATATTGAACCCACTTGACTCCTTTGACCTCTTTTCTTTTTGGAAGGTCAACTAACTCCCAAATCTGATTTCTCCCTATGGCCAAAAAATAGAATGTGCAGGCCTAGGTGGGCAACAACCAACAAGACTAATTAAAATTAAATATTGAGACTATAGGGATAGTCCAGACTAAACAATAGTTTTGGAAATGCTTTAAATAAACATGCAAGAAGAAATGAAATAGGGGATGGTAGAGTTATAGAAATAAAACATAGAATTTGTATATATTAAATTCACCTAAAATATTATTAAAACTTGTTTACAATTCATAAACTTTTACAACTATAACTATTCAAAAAACTCACAATAACAAACTTTTATAGCTACAACTATTCACAAGACTCATAATAGCAGAATTTCTTTTTTCAATGCTTGAATGTTTCCATGTCAGGCTTCAAATTTCCATTCTGGGATTCAAATTTTCTATATTAAGATTCAAATTTTTCATGTTAGGCTCAAAAATTTGATTTTCATCATCAAAATTTTTAGCATCCAATTTTACAATAGTAGAATCTCTAGCTCCACAATGATGTCATGACTATTATCACAATTTATTTAAAATTAAGACTCTTTCATATGTTAAAAAATATACTTCTTGAAATATTAATTACTAAATATAAAATACAATCCCTCAAAATCATAAACTCACCATTAATCTCATGGAATGAAGAAACATTGCATCCGAAAGAACCCTACCATTATGGTAGGGTGATATTCATGTGTATTTTGATATCAATCCCTGAATAAGCCAAATTTAGTTCACACTCAATTGCCATTTTATTTGGTGTTTTGGCATCATATTGGATAATGAAAATAATGTCAAAACATGTTAAATATTTTTCAATCTATTTATATGTAAAAAATAGGTAACTCCTAAATGATGACATTACAATCAAGAATGAACCCTTTATTAAATTCTAAAAAATACCATCATTAATACCATACAATATGAATCATTGGAATGTCACCATTTTAATCTCTATCACATTAATTTAACATGATCTTGGCATTTATCTAGGCATAAGATGAATTTCTTAAATATCACCATATTAGTATCATATTAATATCACATGCTCAAATAGTAATTAAACAAGTATTTATTTCTTATGATGTGACTACTAGATATTTTTTCTACCAATAAGGCTACTCAAATAGGATTTTGACATCCAATGGGAACATAAAATATATTAATTATCCTAAAGTATTAATTTCATGATAAGATTGGTAGATAGAGAGAAGAATCTTGGAGCTCTATAATGGGGAGATGAAGAGTCATCCTCCATTAATTGTGTATTGAGCTTCCTCCTTGTGACTTGTCTTGGTCAACTTTACCTCCTTGGTTCCTATTATTTATATGCTATTTTGTGCTAGAGGTGGTCTTTAATTTTTGGCTTCATAAATTTTTTGTGTTTTTTGGTTTGCTTTATGTTGTGTTTTCTTCATTGGTGTCTCTTCTATCTAAGTTGGAGTACACAGATGCCACTCACATCATTCTCAAGTCATCATTCCTGCTACATTTACAGAGTACAAAAGGGTATGTACTAATTAAGGATATTTGTTAAAATCCTCATATTTGATGGGTTTGATTTTGCAGAGAAGGGGAAGCATGGTCATTTTAATGAATCAATTGATGATGCATGGGGTGATGAGGGTTATAATAATAATATCAATTACATAAAATTGACACAGGTCAAAGTTAAAGTGTCTAGAGCTCCAAAAAGACTCTTCAATGAGATTTTGTAGTGGAAAGAAGTGATAAAACACTTAGAAGGAGTAGAGTTTGTGGGATGTATGGAAGCCTATGGAAAGCATCAATACAGGGATGACCAAATTGATCAGATTTCTAGCCCTTCTAAGACCCTGAAAATTATTTTGAATGTTTCCATAGAATCTAACTTGGAGTAGGAGGAAACTAATATTAAAAATGTAGGGATTTTCTTTGTTTTCTTAAACAAGAATGCATTCCACTATAGGAATTTATTTCATAATTAGTTAAACTCTATTTGAATTTAAATACTGGGTTTGTATATTGATTTTTAAAAGATGATACAGATAGGTGTTTTCATGATTTTTTCAAAAACTCTAATATACAATGTACACTAAGGGGTTTAGGAGCTTAAAGGATTTCTATGTTCATACAGGATGGGTTTCTTGGTCAAAGCGCAAAGATAGATTTTAGTTCCTAAATTCTTAGTGAAGAACATTCACCATGGTTCAAATAGCTCTTAAGGCAGAAAATAACATGGTGTTCATAGAAGATGAGGCTGAGTTCTGGGACAATGTGAGTTAGGAAAAAGGCTCACCTCTACTTGACTATATGTCTCAGATGATTTAACATAAACTTTCCTTATCTCATTCCCCCTATCTCACCCTTAATCATATTTGGTATGGGATTGATGCTTTACATGCTTAATATTTTATGTTTGATGTGCTCTAGGTCTCTTGTCTTGAACCTAAGAAGTCTTGTTTTTGTTGGTTACTAATGTATAAGAATCTAGTTGTTGTTGTTGTTGTTGTTTTAAACAATTATGGTCTAGCTAATCCTATTTTTTCTCTTTGTAGTGATGTTTAATCTATTGAGCATGTTTTATTTTCCTATCCTTATGCTACTAAGTTTTGACACTATTATTGTAAACCTTCGAATATTCTCTTTGTTTATGAGATTGGCTGGTTAAACATTGTATTTGGATATGCTTGTCCTAAGTTTAGATTCCACCCTTTTTTCACAAATTTTGGATTATTTTATCTACTAAAATTATATGAATTTTTTGGAAGCAAAGGAATCTCGAGGTGTTTGAAGGTAAGGCTAGGGTGGTTACTAACTTCACAATTGAATTATCCTTCATTTTTTGTCACTACAAATTTTCCTCTAGTTTTAAATTCCACAAGACTAGCTTAAGAAGGTTATCAGGCCAGGTCTCCTCAAGTTTACATCAGAATACTTTCTTGATTCAAGAGGATACCCTAGACTGATCCCACATCCTAAAAGGGCCATTTCTCACCTGACAACACTAGAAGTTAAGATTTTTGAGTTTTAATGGGACTATATTAAAGATGCATATTTTGATTAGGCTGATAATCTAGTACATGAATGGATCACCCCATCTAAATAAGACCATAATGGACTTAGTGACTAGTTGGAAATGAATCATACTATGTTACAGGATTTGCATAATGAGGAATATGGTAGTTGTATTATTAAGGAAACCAAAGAAACTTTTACTCTATTTGACTTGAATGTCTTTCCAGAAGTGGGGGATGAGAATGCATTAGTATGGACTTCATCTCGGGTCCCTATTCCAGATATTTATAGTGAGGGTGTGCAAGAGGAGGTATGGAGGCAAAAATATGATAACATGAATAGTTTTTATAGTAAGATGGAGAGGATAATTGAAGGTTGAGGCTCAACAAATGTTGAAGATGTCCTTAACTATGTGAAGCAGAATAACATGAAAGGACTTTTGGATAAATTTGGCCACTACCCTACTAAGCTAGCCTTAGGACAAAATTGGTTGGGAGCTGTTAGTGATAAAACCTCTTTAGAGACTTGACTCAACTGACTCAGATGGTAGATGTGACGGTGAAGGTGTTACTTCTAGCAAGGCACTAGACCTATATGTTTGAATCCTACCACCTTTAGGTGTCCAATGTTTTATGAATAGTGTTTAAATCTATTTTACTATTGATACATTTGGTTTTTGTTTCTTGGGATACCTATTTTGAGCCATTTCTATTGATGTTATTCATATTTTTTATTGGGGTTGCTTGTTTGGAATCATTTTTATATTGAACCATTAGTTATTTTGTCTACTGATGTGGGATGCTCAATAACTAATTTTTGTCTCTACTAGATACTTTATATATTTTTGGCATCTTTGATACATATATTAGTAATCAATCTTCAATATAAGAAAAATTATTAATTTTCATTAACATTCAAATCATGTCAAGTGAATCTCACCATATATAATTTAATCTCATGCATTAAACATATATATTTAATTACTAATCAATTCTATAATTAATCTATTTAAAGTATTTGGTCCTCAATGTCACCATATTGCAATTGGAAAGAGCATTTAGACATCAATGGTTCCTTATTAGGGTATAAGTTGGTCCTTTTGGTTGGTATGGGTGATTGTCTATATTTTTTTAAATTTGAAACTATTAAATATATTTGTTATTAAGATTATTTGAATATAATTATTAAAAAATGTTTGCTTGAATCATCCTAAAATTCATATTTTGGGTCCTTAAATGTTTTTCACAATATAATAAGTAATAAATAAATAACAATAAATAGCAATAATCACTAAACAACCCTAGTAATCTCCATCATTGCATTGTTTTAGCCATCATTTTATATTATCTTATGTTTTCTATTATCATGGATGGGGTTAACAATTTTTTTGGATTGTAATGGCTCACCACTTTATGCAAAATTGAGATGAATTTTGATTAACTATTTATGCTCATTCATTTAGAAGGAAATACATTTGAAATGCATGATTTATAGGTTAAATATACATAATTATTTAGTTTTCACTAGATGATGAAGATGATCAAAAAAAGAACAAAGTAATTATTATGAAACTATTTTCCATAAAATTTAAACCAAACAAGGAGACTACACATATTGAATTACAACTACACCTTGATTCTACCCATTTTTGTCTTAAATACCCACTTGACTCCTTTGACCTCCTTTCCTTTTGTATCAGGCTGTAAAACATGGCTCACTGCTGCCTAGGCCAACCCAAAGCCTCCTTGAGCTTGACACACCTTATTAAAAATTATATTATTTTTTATTAAAAATTGATTGAATTATATATAGGTAAAGTATTTGGAATTATATTTATTGTATTGTTTTATAAAAAAATTGTGTTACAATTTTAAAACCTTGTTTTCCTAAACAATAATCATGTGTGCCCTCATTCAATAAAATGATTGCTTACATCACACTTGGGCGTACTCTAGTAGGGCCAAAAATATTACAATAATCTGAATATTAGAGATTTCATAACATAAAGTGATAAACAATGAATAAAAGGGCCAAGTCAACAACAAATAAATCACAAATTTTAGATAGAGTAAAAATATATATTGAACATGTTCTAGGTCCAATAGTAGTTATTGATGTGTGGTTTCAAGAACAAAAATTTTAGGAAAATGCTGAATTTGGAGATAATAAGAAAGAAGAACAAGGTGTTTCTGAAAAAGAAGCTAAGTATAATATGGGGGTAATTTAAAAAACCTAGAATTCTCCCTTACAAAAGATAGTAGGGGAAGTAAAGAGAGTCCATGAATTTGAAATCTCAGATTCAAACAAATAAATGTATATAAAGTTAAATTCATAAATTCTAAATAATGATATGCAATTGGTTGCTATAAACTCGAACGGAGTGTGGCAAGAGGTGAAAAAAGGAAACATAATAAATTTTTTAGACTATTTTCCCACCAACTGATGGCTTTTATGTTTTTTTTATTATTCAAGTTTCTTAAAGAACTATTTTTAATTATTTTTTAGGCTTTTGGTTGTTTGGTATATTTGGTTCTTGTTTGGACATGGTGTTTTTTCTTGGCTTTTTGGGTTATTTTTGAAAACATTACATTTTTAATAGAGGGAAAGGGACCCTTAAAACCTTGATATATATTAGGTATTTAATCTTAATGGTTATATATATATATATATATATATATATATATATATATATATAACCATTAAGATTAAATACCTGAAAATAAGGATTTACAAAAATGATAGTAACAAATATGGTCAATGTTTCAGACATTATACAACCTGATCTGTTCTGATGTATTAGTGCTCTACAGTGTATGTTCACAAAAAACTAAGAATATGTAGGAATAGGAATATATATAGTCAAATATGTTTGATAATTTTTGTTACACTTAAAAATGTCTAAAAATTATATGGACCCCATTTTTTAATGTAATTTTGAATTTCAAATTCATTGGGGACTCCTACCTATTATCTTTTATTTATCCAAATTATGAGTTTCATTCCTTAGATTTTGTTCAGATCAAGCATTTATACCTTTACCTTTTGTGGGTCCATAAAATATTTAAATATATCATGTCTTGATAATGTGGTGTCATCATGGCATCTCCATGGTGTCCATCTCATTAATATTTAAATGTGATGGTTTCCCTTTGACTCTTTGCCTCACACCATTGTATTTCATTCTATGGATGAATGTGGGCCATTGACCTTGATCTGAGCGATCAAATGTCATTGGTTGTCTTTTTATATGAATCATGATTATGACACTTATCACCACCATATTTGTTTTGGATTTATTAAAAAGTCCACCTTCATTTTATGCTATTGGATTTTCCTTACTTGGATGAGTTCACTCCATTTGATCTTGATATAATGGATTATGTTATTTGATCTACGTACCATTGATCAGAATGTGTGTGCTCAGTCGTGTATCACTAATCTTTAGGAAGATGCTTGATTTTTATTTCATTGCCCATAATTTTGACACTTTTCATTTCCACACTTTATCTAAGTTCTTTTGACTTTCAAATTTAATCATGCCCCATATAGTTAGCCATTGTGTTTCTTGAAATAGGGGTCAAAACCATAAAGTGGTCCCATGGGAGGGGGGATACTAAATTTTCTTAGGAGGTAGTGCAGAGGGATTTTAAGAGTACATATAGAAAAAATGGTCTTATGGAATAAAATTATGAGTTCATGTTGTTATTTTATAAGAGATAGTATTTAAAATTATCACATTTTTATTTATAGTTAAATTTTACATAAATTTTTTCCATTCATATATTTACAACTTGTAGAATATCTTCCTACAAAATAGAAGCACATATGGAGAACTCAAGTGCCCTTTTTTTGTCACCTAATTAAACTTCCTCCCTAAAACATAGTCAACTCCTCACTTTTAGAAAAAGATTCTAAATTTTCTTTATGCCATGAATTTAATTTTTCATGCGGCCACCTACTCATTAAAAGTATGAACAATATCCCCCTCCATGGGACCCGTGCTTAGAAACACCTCCGTAATTGGTTTACATCAAATCCTTCTCCTCATCTAATTTATGTTCCAATTCATAGAGCACCTTAGGATCTGCATTAGTGTGGTCGAGTAGTAGTGTTAGTTGGATCATCTCCATGCTACTCTCATAAGCATCAATATGTTAAAAGAAGGTGTCAATAAGTACATTAAGTACATGTAAACTATAAATATCTACAACATCCTTCACTACAAAGAATATTGTCTTAGGCTAAAGTGGTTATTTGATAGAGATTCTCATAGGTTTATAAGGCTCATGATATGCACCCAACCTATCTTTTTGAAATACTTTTTATTGGCCTTAAAAACTCTTAATAATAAAATTAATAAAGAATTTCATTCATGATATTAAACTTGCATTAAATTTTCCTCAAAAAATATGAAAAGAACTCATTGTTTTTAGAAGGTGGGACATCATAACTATCTACCATTGGTCCCAAAAATTATTTCTCATCAATGAATGGTGGTAGTAGTGCTATTGGGAAATATTTGAACTACATTAGAAGTGGCACATTAGTTTTTGGATTATTAAATAATGAGATTTTTTTTCTTTTTTATTTTTTATCACTCAAATTAACCACTAACAATTTGACATTATCATACTGTAAGAATTACATCTCTCTCTTTAAGATTCCCATTTGTCAATTTGACATAGTACAATTTAATCAAAATCACCTATAGTAAAGTAGGGATCTCATGCTAGTGGGGGATTGTTGATTATTTTTGAAGGCATGATGCTATTAAATTGTAGTATTATTTTTACTAATTTTTAGTCCTACATTCTTTAAAAAAAATTCAATATATGTTACTCAGAAAAATTGCAAGTATTTTACTTTAAAAAGGTTATTTAAAAATAAATAAATATTATTGGATACAAAACTACATTTGGAAATAGTGAATTCATATTATATGAAATAAAGAGTTTCTAACATTATATTAAAAAACAATGGCTAACTATAGGTGTGTAAATACATGCATCATAGTAACTATACATTACCAAAAACCACCAACAAAGTTGTAGTATACACAGTGTCAAAAATGCCAATCAGTGAGTTTCTAACATTATATTATAAAAATTATAGTTGACAGCAAGTGCAAAAAATGCATCTTATTAACTATGCATTACAAAAAAAACCACCAATAAGGCCATGGTATACACAAGTCAAAAATTCTAATAAGTCTTATCTGTGGAAACTAATGAACACATATACACTCACTATACAACACCTATAGTTAGAAACACCAAGAAACACATCTCATAGTTAGATTTCAAAATTGAAGTTTTTGGTCTTAATAAATTGGAGAAATAAACCAAAAGATTTGAGTGGAGAAATAAACTCATTAGGATAGATATTGATTGGCACTTTAACTTAATTTTAATCTGTTCAATAGAATAATTATGTATCACTAATTTAAATTGTAACTCAAAAGACCTGATCGTTAACTGAAATTTGATGGTCATTTTGTAAGTAGAATAAACTTGATTCCTTTGTATAATTTTCATGTACTTTAATAGTTTTTAGATTTTTTATAACCAAGTTCTAAGGGATACAAAACTTAATCATTTGCATTACTTGAAATTAACTAATTGCCCATCTACTTTACTACCAATTGTCCCATGTCAAGTGTCATCTACAACATCAAATTTAATGATTGTGATACATGGTTTCAAATTCATGATACCTGATTGAAAATTTTAATTTAATTAATCTCAAACATTAATGTTTGATAGATTTTTTCTTCAAAGTAATCTACCTCATCTCTTGCACACATGGTGAAGCACTATAGATTTTTAAATCTATAACTGTTATCGCATTTTTAACCCCATAATGTTAAATGAAGTAGAAACTCAACCCACCTATTTTTGAATGAAAATGCACCTCAAGAGTACTCACATTGAATTAAAGGCACGTGAAAATTATTGAAAAGTCAAACCCAGACCAAAGAGTTAAATCTTGAGCATGTTCTTGAGATCTATGGTGTACGTGAGACTAGCATAGTTGATCAAATGATGCATATAATGTTGAATATGTAGCTCCATAGGGGTGACAAATGTCGACATCATGGGAGCCTAGTACATATATATGATGATGCACAAGACAAGTGTCTTCAATTAATGTAAAATGTGGTGTTGGTCTATATAAGGCCAATTTGGGTATTGAGTTCCTACATAGATAAAATGAGTCATTTACTATGCTCCAGGTTTTGTTTAAAAAATTCAATCTTGATTTATATTTCCTAGCTATCCATAGAATGTGCCTCTATGGAATACAATTACCACGATTTCCAAGATTAGGATGAATTCTTTTATCGACATACAACCATAATATCCATAGGTTTGAACTTTATAACACAGTCAATGAAATTACATCAAAATCAAACAAAATTTGACAAATGATCCTTCAACCTATTACCACAAACCCATATGTAAGATCATACCTATGTGCATGACTATAAATTATTGTATTATAACCAAGTTATAAGAGATAAAAAGTAATCATTTACATTACTTGAAATTGATTGATTATCCATCTACTTCATTATTAACTATCTTGTGCCAAGTGTCATCTACAACATCAAATTCAATGATTGTGATACGTGATTTCAAATTCATGATACATGATTGCAAATTTTCATTTAATTCATTCTAAACATTAATGTTTGATATATTTCATCTTAAAAGTAATCTACCTCATATACTATACACATGGTGAAGTACCATAGATTTTTAAATACATAACTGTGATCACATTTTTGACCCCTGTTAAATGAAATAGAAACTCAACCAACCTATTTTTGAATGAAAATGCACCTCAAGGGTACTCATATCAAATTGAAGGCATGTGACAAGTATTGAAAAGTCGAACCTAGACCAAAGAGTTAAATCCTGAGCAAGATTCTAAGATCTATGGTCTACATGAGCTTGGTATAGTTGATCAAATGACGTGTACAATGTTCAATATGAAGCTCGACAAGGGTGAAAAATGTTATCATCATGGAAGCCTAGTACACATATCAAACGATGTATGGGAAAAGTGTCTTCAAGTAATATAGAATGTTGTGTTGGCCTGTACAAGGCCAATTTGGGTATCAATTTTTTTCATAGATAAAGTGAGTCATTTGATATGCTCCAAGATTTGTTCAAAAAATTCAATATTGATTTAGATTTCTTAATTGTCCATGAAATGTGCCTCTATGGAATACAATTACCATAATGTACAAGATTATAATGGATTTTTGTATCAACCTACAACCACAATATGCATAGGTTTGAACTTTGTAACACAGTCAAATAAATTACATCAAAATCAAATAGAATTATAAAAATGTTCCTTCGACCTATTACCATAGACCCATACATAATATCATACCTATGTGCATGAGTGTAAATGATTTTATTATTTTTATTTACTATTAGAAGCTAGTAATGGTGAAAATATTTCATTAAATTCATAATAAATAGTTTTATCTTATCTTCATTCTGCTAAGTCTCTTACCTCTCATGCAAATCATGTAATTATTCATGAGATTTGTGAAGTCCTTGAATGGACAATATCCTTCCCTTTACTGATATGTTTTAAAAATTAACATACAATCCAAATGCACACATATACAAGCCTAGAGTCCTTTATTCTCTTCTTCTAATAATTTTGTATCATGTGTGTCAATGTCCTTGATAATTAATTGATAATCCAACCTATCGATTATGTTAGATTGTCACTACTGAATATTCATAAGCTATGATGTCAAGCATACATATAAAAATATTATAATATATATTATATGTCAATTATATTTATTCAATAACTAATATAATTTGTTTATGTGTGTGTGTGTGTGTGTGTGTGTGTGTGTGTGTGTGTGTGTGTGTGTGTGTGTGTGTGTGTGTGTGTGTGTGTGTGTGTGTGTGTGTGTGTGTTAGGGGGGTGGGGGTAAGATGGGTGATGTGAATTTAACGAGTGTAAATCAATAATTAAACCTACTAGTTACTCCAAACCCATAACAATGTCAAAATAAGTTCATACAAAAGAATTATGGGTGTAAACCTATCAGGATATGAATTACCATGAAAATTATACTTTAGTTAATGATGGATTTCATTCTTCATGTAAAGAGATATCCTCTTAGCATAATCTCTACATCAAAATTAAAACTCTACAGTTTCGATTAGGGGGTATTTATATTCACTAGATAAGGAGCTCAATTCTAGGTGATCAAGTTTTATCTTGATGATTACAATGGATAAATTTATTTTGTTACAATGGTGGTGGTAAAAAAATAAGAAGAAACCAAAAGAATTTCAAGTTTAGAAATATGATAAAAATTTGAAGTGGAGATATAACATGTTCAAAATACACCATATATTCCAATGTGTATGCCTATTATTAAGCAACCACCACTTATTTCTCTTAATACTTAATAATGTTACATATTCAAAAAATATGGATGAATATCTACTTATTATGCAAGAGCTTCAAAATCATTTCTAAATCACTACCATCAATTCCAAAGTTTCGTGATGATTATTTTACTTCTATTTCTATATTTGAACTTCTATAATTTTTATTGTATTATGGTCTTGTAGCAGATTATTGTAGATACAATCTATAAATGGAAATTATATAAAATAAATATTATATATAAACTTATTAAAGTGTTTGGGGGTAGACTATTTATGCCCTCACATAACCATAATCTAGATAAACACACAAAATACATTCATAAGAGGTCTTTGAGTTACTAGGTATGATTTTATGTCACTTATTTTAATTATCATTTTGGGTTTGAATTCATCTCCAAATATTAGTTTGTAAGTTTAAGAAATATGAATCACCCTCACAGGTACTTGAATTAGTGAATTAATTTATTTCACAGTGAATCTCTACATCAAAATTATAGCTCCCTTGGTTGTGATCAGGGGGCATCTATATTTATTGGATAAGGAGCTCAGTTATGGGTGATTAGGTTTTATCTTGGTGATTTTAATGGATAAATTGATTTGTTATGATGGTGATAAAAAATTTAGAAATGACTAAGAAGAAATTTGCATTTAAAAATATGATAAAAATTTGAAGTAGACATATATGTTCGAAAGACACCATCTAATCCAATCTGCATGCCTGCTATTATATCACCACCACTTAGTTCTCTTAATAATTAATAATGTTATGTATTCAAAAAATGTGGATGAACCTCCACTTGTTATGCAACAGCCTAATAACTATATCTAAATCATTATCATAGATTTAAAAGTCCTACGATGATAATTTTATTTCTATTTCCATATTTAAACTTATATAATTTTAATTATACTATGGCCTTGTAGTGGATTATTGAACATTTTCTAATTATGATGATCCCTTGGATGTGATCAAAAATCCATGGTGGGAGACCCATAAAATGTAATTTGGTGTGATGAGTTTATCGTTATTTTATTCATTTAAATTATACAAATCTACATTCAGATACTACACACACACACACACACACACACACACACACACACACACACACACACACTAGTAGACTTATTAAAGTGTTCTAAGGTAGACTACTTATGTTGTCACATAACCATAATTTAGATAAGCACACAATATCCTTTCCCAAGAGGTCTTTGAGTATTAAGTATGATTTTGTGTGACTTATTTTAATTACCATTTTGGGGTCAAATTCATCCCCAAATATTAGTTATTAAGTTTAGGAAAGCTGACTCACCCTCACTAGTATTTGAGTTGGTAAATTAAATTATCTCAAAGGTATTCCTTGGGGGGTTAAAAATTGAGGACTCAAATCCCTATTAGACAATTTTCTTATGTTACATATTCAAAAAATGTTGATGAAACTCTACTTCTTATGCAATATTCTATTATTTATAACTTATTAGCACACTAAATCTCTACGTCAAAATTGTAAATCCCTTGGTTTCAATTAGGGGGAATCTATATTCATTGGATAAGGAGATCAATTCTGGGTGATCAAGTTTTATCCTGGTGATTGAAATGGATAAATTGATTTTATTAGAATGGTTCTAAAAAATTAGAAGCGACCATAAAGAATTTTAGGTTTAAAAATATGATAAAAATTTGAAGTGGATATATATGGATGAAACTCCACTTATTATGAAAGAGCCTAATAATTATTTATAAATCATTACCATCAGTTCCAAGATTATAATTTTACTTATATTTCTAATTTTGATGATCCCTTGGATGTCATCCAAAACCCATGGTATGAAACCCATCAAGCATAATTAGTTACGATGAGTCTGTTGCTATTTTATTAGAATGAAATTCCCTAAATTATATAAATCTACATTTAGATACAATCTATAAATGGAATCTCTATATACAGAAATACTATATATAGACTTATTAAAGTGTTATGAGGTAGACTATTTATGTCCTCTCATAACCATAATTTAGATAAGTACACAAACTCCTTTTCGAAGAGGTCTTTGAGTTACTAGGTATGATTTTTTTTCACTCATTTTAATTAGCATTTTGGGGTCAAATTCATCTCTAAATATTAGTTTCTAAGTTCAATAATGGTGACTTTCCCTCACAGGTATTTGAATTGGTGAATTAAATTATCCCAAATTTATTCTTGGGGTGGGAGCTAAAAATTAGGGAGTCAAATCCCTATTATAAAATTTTCTTATGTTACATCTTCAAAAAATGTGGATGAAACTCCACTTATTATGAAAGATCATATTATTTCTAAACCATTAGCGCATTGAATATCTACATCAAAATTACAACTCCCTTGGTTTTGATTGGGGACATCTATATTCACTAAATAAGGAGTTCAGTTCTGGGTGACTAGGCTTTATCTTGGTGATTTCAATGGATAAATTGCTTTTGTTATAATGGCACTAAAAAAATTAGAAGTGATCAAGAAGAATTTTGGGTTTAGAAATATGATAAAAATTTGAAGTGGACATATATATTCGAAAGACACAATCTTTTCTAATTTGGATGCCTAATATTATACCACCACCATTTGTTTATGATAAAATTAATAATGTTACATTTTCAAAAAATGTGGATGAAACTCCATTTATTATGCAAGAGCATAACAATTATTTCTCAATCATTACCATCAGTTCCAAAGTTCCATGATGATAATTTTACTTATATTTCTATATTTGATCTTCTATAATTTTTATTGTATTATGGTGTTGTATTGGGTTATTGAATATTTTCTAATTCTGATGATCCCCTAGATGTGATCCAAAATCCATGGTAGGAGACCCATCATGTTTAATTTGTTGCAATGAGTCTGTTGCTTTTTTATTTCCCTAAATTATACAAATCTACATTTAAATACAATATATAAATGGAAATTTTAGATATAGAAAGACTGTATATAGACTTATTAAAAGTGTTCTGAGGTATATTTCATATGCCCTCACATAACCATAATCTATATAAGCACACAAAATACATTCTGAAGAGATCTTTGACTTACTAGGTATGATTTTGTGTCACTTATTTTAATTACCATTTTGGGATCGATTTCATCTCCAAATATTGATTTATAAGTTCAAGAAAGGTCACTCACCCTCACAGGTATTTGAATTGGTGATTTAAATTATCTTAAAGGTATTTGTGGGGATGCACTAAAAATTAAGGAGTCAAATCCCTAATAGACAATTTGTTTATGTTACATTTTCAAAAAATGTGAATGAATCACCACTTATTATGCAAGAGCATATTATCTTTAAATAATTAGCATAATCTCTAATTATAGCTATCTTGGTTTCAATTAGGGGTATCTGTATTCATTAGATATAGATCTCAATTGTGAGTGATCAGGTTTTATCTGTGTGATTGCAATAGATAAATTTATTTTTTTACAATGGCACTAAAAAAATTAGAAGTGACCAAGAAGAATTTTGGGTTTAGAAATATGATAAAAACTTGAAGTGGACATATATGTTCACAACACAACATCTATTCTAATGTGCATGCCTGCTATTATACCATCACCACTTGTTTCTTATAATAATAAATAATGTTACATCTTAAAAAAATGTGGATGAAACTCCACTTATTATGCATGAGCCTAATAATTATTTTTAAATCATTACCATCAGTACCAAAGTTCTATGATGATAACTTTACTTCTATTTCCATATTTGAACTTCTATAATTTTCATTCTACTATGGTCTTTTAGAAAATCATTAAACATTTTCTAATTTTGATGATCCTTTGGATGTGATACAAAACCTATGATAGAATACCCATCATGTGTAATTTGTTGTGATGAGTCTATTTCTATTTTATTGGCCTAACTTATATAAGTCTACATTTAGATACAATCTATAAATGGAAATTCTATATATAGACTTATTAAAGTGTTATAAGGTAGACTGCTTATGCCCTCATATAACCATAAATTAGATAAGCACTTAAAATCCTTTCTTAAGAGGTCTTTGAGTTACTAGGTATGATTTTGTGTCACTTATTTTAATTACCATTTTGGGGTTGAATTCATCTCCAATTATTAAGGTTTATGTTCAAATCCATATCATAGGTATTTAAATTGGTGAATTAAATATATCAAAGGTATTCTTGGTGGAGGGATAAAAATTAAGTAGTGAAATCCCTATTAGATAATTTGCTTATGTTATATCTTCAAAAAATGTGGATGAAACTCCCCTTATCATGCTAGTGCTTATTATTTTTAAATCATTAGTACATTGAATCTCTACATCAAAATTGCAACTCCCTTAGTTTTGATTAAGTGGAATCTATATTCGTTGGATAAGGAGCTCAATTGTGGATGATCAGTTTTAGTCTTGGTGATTGAAATGGATAAATTGTTTTTGTTATAATGGTGTTAAAAAAATTAGAAGTGACCAAAAAGAATTTTGAGTTTAGAAATATGATAAAAATTTGAAGTAGACATATATGTTTGAAATACGCCATTTATTTCAATGTGCCTACCTACTATTATACTAGTACTACTTGTTTCTCCTAATAATAATAATGTTACATCTCTAAAATGTGTGGATGAATCTCCACTTATTATACAAGGGCCTTATAATTATTTATAAATCATTACCATCAGTTCCAAAGTTACATGATGATAATTTTACTTTTATTTCCATATTTGAACTTCTATAATTTTCATTATACTATGGTCTTGCAGAGGATTATTGAAAATTTTTTAATTCTGATGATCCCTTAAATGTGATCCAAAACACATGGCAGGAGACCCATCAAGTGTAATTTATGGTGATAAGTTTGTTGTTATTTTATTGGAATGAAATTCTCTAAGTTATACAAATCTACATTTAGATACAATCTGAAAATGGAAAGTCTATATATATAAATACTATATATAGACTTATTAAAGTGTTCTGAGGTATATTTTTTATGCCCTCACCTAACCATAATTTAGATAAGCACACAAAGTCTTTTTCCAAGAGGTCTTCGAGTTACTAGGTATGATTTTTTATCACTTATTTTAATTACCACTTTGGGGTTGAATTCGTCTCCAAATATTAGTTTGTAAGTTCAAGAAAGATGACTCTCCCTTACAGGTATTTGAATTGGTAAATTAAAGTATCTCTAAGGTATTCTTCAGGGGGCTAAATATTAAGGAGTTAGATCCCTATTAGATAATTTACTTATGTTACATCTTCAGAAAATGTGGATGAAAATCTACTTATTATGCAAGAGCCTATTAATTCTAAATCATTATCACATTGAATCTCTACATCAAAATTGAAACTCACTTGGTTTTGATTAGGGGGAATCTATATTCAATAGATAAAGATCTTAGTTATGGGTGATTAGGGTTTATTTTGGTGACTACAATGGATAAATTATTTCCATTACAATGATGCTAAAAAAATTAGAAGCAACCAAGAATAATTTTGGATTTAGAAATATGATAAAAAATTAAAGTGGACATATATGTTTGAAAGACACCATCTATTTCAATGTGCATTCCTACTATTATAGCACCACCACTTATTTATCCTAATAATTAGTAATGTTACATATTCAAAAAATGTGGTAAAAAATCCACTTATTAGGTAAGAGCCTAATAATTATTTATAAATCATTACCATCGGTTTCAAATTTTTATGATGATAATTTTACTTCTATTTGCATATTTGAACTTCTATACTTTTCATTGTACTATTTTCTTCTAGTGGATTATTGAACATTTTCTAATTTTGATGATCCCCTAGATGTGATCTAAACTCATGGTATGAGACCCATCAAGAGTAATTTATTGTTATGAGTTTGTTTATATTTTATTGCCCTAAATTATATAAATCTACATTTAGATACAAACTATAAATGGAAAGTATATATATCAAAATACTATATAGACTTATTAAATTATTCTAAGGTAGACTGCTTATGCCCTCGCATAACTATAATTTAAATAAGCATACAAAATCCTTTCTTAAGTGGTTTTTGAGTTACTAGATATGATACTGTGTCACTTATTTTAATTACCATTTTGGTTTCAAATTCATCTCCAAATATTAATTTTTAAGTTCAAGAAAGGTGACTCACCCTCATAGGTATTTGAATTGGTGAATTAAAATATCTCAAACATATTCTAAGAGCGATAAAAATTAAGTAGTCAAATTGCTATTAGACAATTTGCTTATGTTACATCTTCAAAAAATGTGGATGAAACTCCACTTATTATACAAGAGACTAATATTTCTATATCATTACCATCATTTCCAAAGTTCCATGATGATACTTTTACTTCTATAAACTTCAAAGTTAATAATTATAAAATTTAAAATTTTTGCATGCTTATAAATTAGGGTTATGTTTATTTTTTTCTCTCAGTTTTTCTCTCTCCCTTTTGAAGGCCAAAAACATGATTTTATCTATTGAACTTAGATGAACTGTGGTGTTAGTTGTGGAAGCTTTAACCCCATTTTTCACTATCATTTCTAAAAGTGTTTCTTGTCCAATATATATATATATGTATTGTTTTAATATATATTTAGTATCTCATTAGATTTAATGGCCGAGATAATAAAATGGTCAAGATAATGAAATATATTTAATATCTCTATAATCCTTATTAAAAACAATTTTCTTAAGTTACATATTTAAAAAATGTGGATGAAACTCCACTTATTATGCAAGATCCTATTATTTATAAATCATTACCATCATTTCCAAAGTTCCATGATGATACTTTTACCTCTATAAACTTATAAGTTAATAATTATAGAATTAAATTTTTTTGCATGCTTAGAAATTAGGGTTATGTTTATTTTTTTTCTCTTTCAATTATTTTCTCTCAATTTTTCTCTCTCTCTTTTGAAGGCCAAAAACATGATTTTATTTACTGAACTTAGACGAAATGTGGTGTTAGTTGTGGAAGTTTTAACCCCATTTTTCACTATCATTTCTAAAAGTGCTTCTTCTCAAGTATTTAATATATGTAATGTATTGTTTTACTATATATTTAGTATCTTAGTAGATTTTATGGCTGAGATAATGAAATGGCCGAGATAATGAAATATATTTAATATCTATGTAATCCTTATTTAAAAACAATTTTCTTATGTTACATATTTTAAAAATGTGGATGAAACTCCACTTATTATGCAAGATCCTATTATTTCTAAATCATTACCATCATTTCCAAAGTTCCATGATGATACTTTTCCTTCCATATACTTTTAAATTTTAATAGAAGTAAAAATTCCCAAATGCTTCAAATTTAGTGTTAAGTTTATCTTTTTCTCTTTCTGTTATTTTTTCTTAGTTTTTCTCTCTCCCTTTTGAAGGTTGAAAAACATTATTTTACTAACTAAACATAGGTGAACTATGGAATTAATGGTGGAAGCATTGACCCCATTTTTCACTACCATTTATACAGGTGCTTCTTGTCATGTATTTAATCTATGTAATGTATTATTTTACTTTATGTATAGTATCTCAGTATCTTTAATGGCTTAGATAATGAAATATATCTAGTATCTTAGTAGCTTAAATACTAGTATAATTAAAAATTTATGTTAAATATTACCAGTCTAATGAATATACTTATACTTTGTGTTCATGACTTCTCGAGGCCTACACAAGACAACCACTATAAAGATGATGGGATGAGTGGTCTAATGATTCAATTTGTTGGGACAATGAAAATGAGGGATTTGAATGGGAAGGGATGGAATATCTACTTGGTTAGGTTGAGCTATAAGAACAAAGTCTTGAGTGATAGATAGAGGAGGATACTCATGGTGATAACAAAAAATCTCACCTACATGATACTACTCATTTAAACCAATGAACTAGGAAGATATGGTGTTATAATAACCCTCAGATGGATAAGGACAAGGAAAAAAAGTTCTTAGTGATTACTAGGCTTAGGAAAATTGAAAAGTTTGTTGATTAAAAAATATTGGGATTTGGTTGAATTTATTGGGTTGGCTATGACTCGTCAATTTCATCCATAAATAAAATGAGATATGATGAGGCTAGACTCAAGGATAAATAATATAAAGGGGGAGGCTCAGATCTAGATGTATGGAGGTCGTAGGTTTGGCATGCTATGATGCAAATGGGTCTCACTATTAAATATTCTATTAGGTGTTTTTGCTTATAAATAATGTTAAGCTTTTCAACGATAAGGTTTTAGATGGTATCAAAATGGAAAATTTATATTCTAGTTTTGACTTAATGTCACACTGCATGTTTTCTGTTGGCATAGGAACATGTAATCTAGGGAAATATCCTACTTTATGGAGATTAGCTTGTCCAAGAAGCATCATCCAGGAATGAGGTAACCTTGTTAGGATTTTTAAGAGTATTAAATTGTTTCAATTTGGTTTATAAAAATTTAATTTAAATTTTTAAAGGTTTCAAAAATGTTAGACTTGTTTTTCTTTGGATAAAATTTTTGAGTTGTGCTTATTTTGAGTTTTCGATAAGGCTCTGAAAATTGAAAAAAATTACACTACTTAATAAAATAAAAGTACTTGGAACTTAAATAAATTAAATATAATTTTATTTTTTATTATCTTCTTGATATTTTATAAATTCAATGCATGTTAAGATTGAAACTTCAACTAACAATGGAGCTATTGATGCTGATTTTTAACTTTTCCTTTATTTTTAAGAATGTAAAATTTCACCTGCATGCGTTATAATGGATGTTTTTATTTATTTTTATTTTAAATTCAATCAAAATTTAAATATAATTACACTTTTAATACTGAATATAAAAATGTGAAACTAGATCTAAAATTCATAATTTATGTGTGTAGATACAATCTCTAGGTTTTCAAGCTCTAGTCTATCTATAGAAGCTAGTATGCTAGTTATTTGGTATTTTGATTATTATGTATGTAAATAAATGATAAGTGAATTGATTAAAGAAAATAAAAAATTATTATTTCTAAATTATAATTACATTCTTTACTTTTAAATTAAGCAAACAAATTTTCTTTTTAAACTTTCTTTCGGTTTCTTAGTTTTTGTGCATGTATGTTTTTTAGTTTTTTTTTATGTATGTTAATGTGTGGTATGAAAACTGAAATAAAATGGTATTGATTTGATGTATAAAATGGTGTTTATTATATTTATATAATCTTCTCAAATTTTTTTACTTGTATTAATTACTTCAAAGTTTATATTAGTTTTGTAGCTCAAAAACTCCCCCCTCTTTTCAAATCACAATGATCTTTTTATAGATTTTAAGGAAGCATGTCAGTTAGTTATATTATCTTAAAATTGTAAAAAATTTAAAGGATAGATGTCATTTTTACAAATTTTATAAAATTACACCAAACCTTTTGAAAAAATTGACCCTTAGGAAATGTGCAAACAAATAGAACCTACCTTTACAAAAGAATATTCCACTTTGAAAATTTACCATGTTCCCATAAAAGAGAATATTATTAACTACTTGGTAGACCATTTGCTAATGAATATTATTGGTTATATTGAAGTAGAATCCTCATTTCCCTTTGATGTTGTTCATCAACAAACTTCAAATTGATAGCTGGCTCAAGGAGGAACTCATCTTTTTATTCTGTCAAATCATCCATGTCCCTGTCATTTCTCTCTAAAGCCTCCTTAATGATTCTTGCCTCACCCAAATTTATTTATATATTTAGTATCATCTCTATGATCCTTATATTTTCACCTCTAGAATAACCTTGGATTTTTTTCTTATCTCTTTCATGATGAAAGTGGTCCTATGTTTGAACTCATCACCTCCTATGATTCCTATGGAGCTGACTTTTGTAGGTCTAGCAATCATAATCCCCATGAATTATTAAATTATATCAAGAATATTTTTATCATATTTGAGGGCTCTCTCTAAGCACTTGGGCCATGTGGTCAACCTATTGATTTTATCTGAAATTAACACCAAGATGGTGTTCAGATGACCAAGAGTGATAGTTTTGAAACTAAGGATTTAATCTCCTGTCAAGATGTTAATCAAATCTTTAATTTTATCCTTGAAACTATACCATTGGGTGATTATACCCTTATATACTACATCCTATTGGTTCAATGCACTCTATCTTAGCTTCATTGACTTCAGAGAGTGAAACATGTCCTAAAATGATCCTTCAAAATTGTCAATTTGAAGGAACTGATAAAACTACCTGTTACTCCAAATCCTCCTTCTCCTTATGTAGCTTATTTATTAATTATTTTAGGCCTTTTATTCTAGTTTGTAATTGGGATGATTGGGATTTGGATAACCCAAGAATATCCTTCTCATAGATGGAGCTCTCACCTAGTCTTTGGCTTCCAACTAGAGTCAAGAAAATAAATGGCTCTACCCTCTGAAAAGTGAATTTATGTCCACCCACGAAAGATTTATTTATTGTTACCATTTCCAATCTCGTAGTGGTTGGATCAATTTTGACACTTTCTAAACAATGTGTTATTTTTTGAGGATGTGGTATTTTCATTTGGGTGTTACTTGAAGATCCAGGGGCAACCATTTGTCTTTATTTCTCTTCCTTTTGCAGAGCCACTATCTAGTGCTTAAGCTCCTCGTGAACTATGATGTTGATAGATTTTTTGATGGTTCATTAATGGTTTACAGTTGAAATATTTTGTAACTTTCCATATACAAACCATTAAGGAATAGCTGGACCATGAATTGGATTCTCATCACTGAATAAATTAACTTTCCACTTCCAAAATTTACAACATTCTCATAAAAGAGAATATTCTTAACTACTTGGTGGACCCTATGATGATGAGGATCCTTGGTTATGTTGAAGTATAATCCTCATTTCCCTTTGATGTTATTAATCAAACAAATTCAAATTGATAGCTAGATCAAAGAGGAGCTCATCTTCTTGTTCTGCCAAATTGTCTATGTCCTTGTCATTTCTCTTTAAAGCCTCCTTAATGTTTCTTGTCTTGGCTATATTTATTTTTATAGTTAGGATCATATCTATGATCTTACTATTGTCACCTCTAAAATTTCCATGCCTTTTTCTCCTACCCTCCTTCGTGACAAAAATGGTCAAATGTTTGAACTCATCATCCCCTATGATGCCCATGGAGTTGAGTTTTGTAGGTTCAACAATCATAGTCCCCAATAATCATTAAATTATATCAAGAAATTTTTTTATCATCTTTGAGGAATCTCTCTAAGCACTTGGACCATGTGCTCAAACTATTGATTTTATTTTAATTTAACCCTAGGATGGTGTTGAGATGAGAAAGACTGATAGTCTTGAAACTAGGTATTTTATCTCCTATCAAGATGTTAATCAACTCTTTCATCTTATCCTTGGAACTTTTGCATTGGGATATTAACTCCTTAGGTATTTCACCCTATTGGTTTAGTTCTCTTAGTTTTAGCTTTATTGATTTAAAAGAGTCAAACATGTCCTCAAATGAACCTTCAAACTTGTCAATCATTGCATCAAGAACTAATAAAATTATCTATTTTTGAAAATCATCCTTCTCCTTCTGCAAGTTGTTTATTTGTTTTTGCAGGCCTTTAATGCTAGTTTGTAATTGGGTTGATTAGACTTTAGCTAACCCAAGTTTATCATCCTCATGGATGTAGTCCTCACTTGGTCTTTGGATCCCAACTAGAGTCAAGCCAACAAATGGATCTACCCTCTGAAAAGTGAATTCCTCTCTACCCACTATAGCTTCCTTGGTTTTTACTCTTTTTAATCAAGTAGTGGTTGGATCAAACTAGACACTTGCTGAAGAGTCTCTTATTTTTAGAAGCTATAGGATTTTAATTTGGGTCTACCTAAAGACCCAAGAACAAACATTTAACTTTCCTTCTCTTCCTTTAGTAGAGTCACTATCCTAGGCTTAATCTCCTCATAAACTATGATGTTGATATATTTTTTGATGGCCCATTGATGGCATAGATTTGGGATCTTTAGTAACTTTCCATATATGAACCATTTGGGAATATTTGGACCATGAATTGGATTCTCATAAATAAATAAATTAACATCACTCAGAGAGTGAGTGAAGGTTATCTTAGGCTTCTTGGTTCCTACAAGGACTATGGCTATCTCAACCTTTCTCTTTTGAGGGTGAAAAACTAAAACTATGTCCATAACTATCTCCTTACCCTTTCCCTTTCCTAAAACCTCAACTTGGGGTTGAGGTTCTTCTTCTTTCACTTGAGGTTAATCTTCCTGCACCTCCTCTTTATCTAATCAATAAGCACTTTCCATTACTTCTAAGACATTTTTGACTATTTCCCTAGGATGTAATGCAATCATGTCAATGTAATCAATATGAGACTTTGGCTTTTTATGTTGGGTAGAAGATGATGCCCCTTAACTGGGTCTTTCTTCAAGCCTCTCATTTCCTTCTCCTCAAGAGATTTGTGCCTCTCCTTGTTTTAATTTTTTCTTGTGGTTATTTTGGAAGAGGACTAGATCATGGTCTAGGAAGATGATATTGTAGAGGTCCCATCTACCATATTTCACTCATTGGCTTCTCATCTCTCATCAATCTAGAATCCAGGTTGATGCCACATTTTTTCCACCTCACCAATACTAGTATGAAAGATGTAGCCTTAGTATACATTGATTCATATACTCCTAGATGATGTTCATATTTTTGGATTTATTTATTTGGCCTTCAAATGCTTTCCAACCCTATGGCTAGTAACGTCTTCAATATTATCCCACTGTCTTAATTCATCATGTTGTAAATTGAGATATGTTATATGCCTAGTAGCATATTCAATATTATCCTAATATTGAAAAATAGTTTTATCCATAACTAAGGGTGGAGGATGCATCAATCCTTTCATTTTGCTTCTACAAATCCTATCTATATTATTACATATCTAGAATATAACTTCCTACTCAACCACTTTATCTGAGACATGGATTGGCAGTCTAAGTAGGGTGCATTATGTTATTTCAATCTTGATTACTATGTAGTATATATAAGACTAGATTTCCCCGATGCATTGAATGGAATTTTTTATCAATGGGATGAGTCTTTGCATTGGGCTTCCTGTTATAGCCTCAAATAAGGTAGGGTAGATGCAACCATAGATAAATTGAATATGATCCTTGTATTTGAAGATATGTAACTTTGAATTGAACTAAGACATTATTTGTGTCTTTTGGGGTGACCATCACCTATAGTTAGGGATTTAAAATATGGAAACTAGGGAATATAGGAGATAATATATCATATATAAGTTTTTCCTAGACCCCTTCTTGACTGCGAAGATCTACCTAGACAAGCACGTGCTAATATCCTCACCAATGGGAGGGGTGAGCTCTTTCTCAATCATAAAGTATACCATGGGTACCTAGATGTTGTCAATGTAAGTGGTAGTGGGTTTTCACATAGCCTATTCATCAAGGTCATTGTCATTCTAATTCTATGTCAGAATTAGGTAATGAGAATGTTTCTAGTAAGGTCAAAAAACCCCTAGTTCCTAGAGTATAACCATGAGGCAAGGATGGTTTTGAGATCATTTTGCTTAGCACATTAATTATGTAAGGGTAAATCTAAATTAGGTTTAGGTAACTTATAATAAATCTCAATAGTTATAGAAGACAAATAAATAATGCATTTTTGAATAGGTTCATGGATCAACATCTCTTTTCAATTTTACACTCTTCAAAAATAGGGAAGATGACATATATATTGTGGAATACCTCTAGTTTTATTATATCATGGTAAAGGCTCAGAATTTATATTATAACTAAGTCAAAATATATTATCCTAAAGGCTACAATCTTCTCATCCTCCTTCATTATGGGCTATAGTTACTCAATTGTCCAAAAAAGTTTGGACCAATTATTGTCTTTAGTGCTCAATACTACAACATCAAATACTATGTCCTTAGAGACCCTTCCTTTCAATTCCATGGTTAAGTAGTGCTCTATGTCCTCCATCTAATGCTTTTGAGCTACCATGACTATGATTTTGTAAATTGATCACTAGTGATCAACAAGTTGCCTCTGGGTTAGTTTGCACTTGCTCAAATAGTAATTAGACTATATCAAGCTCAATTTTAATCAAATTAGGGATTCTATAGAGGTTAGGACTTTTTTTTAAGTCCTTTCAATCTTTAATGGTGATGGATTTTACACTTGAGTGATTTTTTTCCTTGGATTTGATTTATTCCTTGGCATTTATACCTTTGCCTTTGTCTATTTATGCTTAGGTGGTATCTTCATGGTAGCTTATGGCATTTGTTTGGGCCTTTTCATGTAAATTTATCCATTTGATATTTGAAAAACTTATTTGGTCTTACTCTATTGGATCATTTTCCCCTAATCAATAAAAGCTATTGATCCCAATCCTAAGAGTCACATGCCATTGGATGTCCATTGTATCGGGCCTCAAGGTTGTGCCACTTGCCAATCCCATGAGATTTTTAAGTTTTGTATCTCTACCAATCTTGAAGTGAGTGCATTTGTGACATGTTGTAGTTTTTTTATTACTCAAAGGTTCCATTAGATAGTCCATATTGATCTCACTCTGTCCAATCATCTTGCCCTGTTTGGGTGCAGGTCATTGATCCTGAAAGGGTGCATGCATTTTAAGTTAACATGGGACCACGCATAGAACATAGGTTAACTACTTTAGTCTAAGGTTTTATTTTATTTTAATAAACATGGAATAAACCTAAGACTAAATTATCTATGCTATATTTAAACCAAAATAAATGGTAACACACCAAATGATATGAGATATACCATAAGTCTTTAGCCTAATGTTCCATTGTATTGATGAATATAATCAAAACCTTAGGATAGAGAATTTGGTTAAGTCTATCTTTGCAACATTTAGACCATTACAAATGAAATTCTCTCACTCTTGTCCATGTTTGAAAGGTATCTCCTAAGAGGTAAATTGAATGTATTACAATGGCTTTAAAAATATCACCTAGTAGTGCCTTCCATGTAATGGAAAATTCCACTTGTTCCTTGATGTGAGAAATCCACTCTTATCCCTCTTTGAAAGGTATCTCCTAAGAGATAGCTTGAATTGGAAATCCACTTTTGTGCATGGCTAAAATGCATTGATATATTTTGCCAAGATATTTGAATAGCAGCCATGTGATGAGTGTCAAATTCCTATATAGGAAGAATGAAAGCTCCAAAAACAAGAAAATTCCACAAAGAAAATGTTTGCATTAGCCACTTTAGGAAAAAAGAAAGTACATATAAGGTGAGATTAGGTCACTAATAAGGTAAAACCCTAACTCACAGTTATAACCCACTTAAAGGTAAATGACCCCTAATGAACTAATGAACTAACCTAAGTAAGCTAAAAACATGTGTACATACAACCACTAGGTGGGAAAAATCCTACAATAACACTGCCCCTAAAATGTAGCTTAGGTGGATAGAGGATTTGGGTCTCAACAATGAGACCTGATGAGGTACCTAAGTATAATGAAACTCCTATAAATCAGGGTAAAGGAGAAAACCTATAGGAACAAAAATCCTACCCAAAAGAGAGAATAGAAGAGAAGAGGGATAAAAAACCCCACTAAGGTCTATAATTGGTTGTATATATCTAGTATCCCCTAAAGGAATGCTTGAAAGTGACTATGAATTAGAAGTAGATGTAATGAAGAGTGGATTACCCTAAAATAATGAGTTTGTCTACCAAGTGCCTAATGGATCTTAAATCAAGGTGTAATTCTTATGAAAGGAATGATCCCCATACTATGAGGTAGGTGCCCAACTACTCTATGCCAAGATGGTGAAATAGAAGTAGAGGTGAAGAAGGTCTGTAGAATCCTTTGGAACTATGGAATAGACTACCCAATATCTGATGTGTCTTTGATTAGTAGACTATTACTTATAATGTTGAAAGTAGACCAGAGGTAGGTGGGTCAAGAAATAATTATTGAATATCTAGAATGTGACAAGGAGATAGTGGAGATGTGTCCACTTCACTATTGTAGTCATTTATAAAAGAAGAGTTGTCAATATCAAAAAGAATCTCAAGCTTAGAAGTGTCATCAGGTATAGGTGAGTTTGAAGAGGAATATAAAGAATGTGAAGGAGTGTTAGGAGAAAAGTGTGAGAAGCTATATAGATGTGTCTAATGATCAACCATTCTCATAACCAAAATATTATCACTGTACAACTTCTTGATGTATACTAAATTTGGAGTGAATTTTACTTACATGTCTGGACAAAGGTGAGTGATCTAGTAGATTGACAGGTGATTACTTTAGATTGAGGTCACACTTATAACATTATTGAATGTTCTACCACTCGCCTCAATAGACCCTCTCCTAATAACCTTTTATAAGTGTTGTCACCTAGTTATATAGAGAACATGTCACATGGTTCCAAGGAACTGAACTCTATCTATGAAGAGGCCATGTGATGTGAAACACCAAATTCAATGACCCATGTAAGAAGAGTTAGAGGCACAACTACAACAAAGGATTTGCCCTTATGTTTCTATTTGTTATTCTCTTTTGCCTTTTCTTTGCTAGAGTCAATTACCTTAGTATATTCATGGGTTGATGAAGATGATTTGATAGAATCTAGAACATCTATGGTGTTCTGAATAAGAAGATTAATAAGGTGGTCAATTTGTTTCTTCAAATATTTACTCTCATCATGCTTACCTAAGCAATACCCACATTTGATCCAATCTTTCTTAGGCTTATGAATGTAAGAAGAAGTCTCATTATTCAATTAAGATGTGGAAGAATTTGTATCCTTATCTTCTTTATTCTTGATTTGCTTTCTCTCTCTATTGTTATAAGCCTTATCTTCCTCAACAAGTAATGCATGAGATTTAGATGACTTCACTGTGCCCATCTATATCAACTTATCTTTCTCCTGAATCAAGTCAACAAAAAAGGTATCTAAAGAAGGCATCTTCTATGTGGTGTTAAGAGATCTCTTAGTTGCATGAAAAGTGGACACAAATATAGAATATTTAGGACCTAGTTTAGAGAGTTTTTATAGAATAAATTGTTCATATTTATTGTCAATTCCACATGCTTTCAACTGTAATCTCAAAAGTTTGAACTTGGTGAAGAAGTCCTAAAAAGTGTCAAAGTCATTTGGGCTCAATCTAATAAGCTCATTTTCTAGCTCATATCCTCTCATCACATCCTTTACTCTAAAGAGCTTGGTGAGATGTGCCAACACTTCAATAGGTTTTTTGGAAGATTCAATTTGAAAGAGTAGATTTGGGGAGATGGAAAGATAAAATAGTATATGGACTTTATCATAATAGTTAAACCCTTTGATTTTCACTCCAGCGTTAATAGGTTCTATCTCAGTTCCCATTATAATTTGATGGTAACCCTTGGCTTACAAGATAATTTCCATTACAGGTTTCCATTCATGATAATTAAATGGTGTAATTGGAATTATTGAGAATAAATCGATAGTATAGAAGTAAGTATTAATGCATTAAGTAAAGAAGTGATTTAAAAAAAGAAAGACTAAATGCACAATAAACACATAAGTACCCCCTTATAACTATCAACTAATGACATCCCCTAAATTTCATAAATGTCAGGAATCTAGAACAACAAACATGCTCTGATCCCACTTGTCAGGATGCGAAACCGAAAACATACAATTGATTACCAAACTTCAAGCAACTTAAATATGCGGAAATAACCAGATTCACCAAGTAACTAGAATTCAGAATAACACAGCATATGAGAGACAATACACAACTTGTATTAACACTTTATACAGAAAAGAATACAATAAAGAAGATGCCACTTCTTCTCCACCACCTTACAGAGGTTTCCCACACCTCAAGTGAACAGTAAATCTTCTCCCCAAAGCTCTCCCTCTCACAGGTCCCAACATCCAACTCAAATACAGAGTTGGTGTTCACCTCCCGTGCTCCATGCACAACACAAGTGCTCCACGCACTCCACAAGCACTCCATGTGCTCCACAAGTACTCAAGGTACTTCAAGTAGATCTCCCATGAACCTGAAATAACCTGCACTTCAACAGACCATACTTATGGAAGGAACTCCCTTGCCTTCCTCTTGCTCTATCCGAGTACACACCTATACTCCAAGTAGATCTTGCCTAATATTGCTCCCTGTTGTGTTGCTGTCTATATGACCTTGCACACCTACAAATCAAACAACGGTTCTGCTCACCTGTGAACCTCGACCTTGCACACACATACACCTGCAGATCAACGATCTTACTTACCATGTAGATCTCCTATATAGGCCATGCAACTGTGACCAAGATCCTACAGTCTTGAAGAACCCAGCTGGCTCTCCAATCCAGCACCAACACACCTGGTACTGTGGCACTAGGAGGAACGCACCATTGCTCTACCTCACACACAGAAGGAGCTTATAATTATGCTCTCTTACTCCCTAGCACACTTTTCCAATACAACCATGAGTCTATTATATAGATCTCATCCAAACAATAATTAGACATCTAATTACAATAATTAGATCCGCAGCTCTCAGTCTATAATTAGCCCTGATCATGCAAACACTTGGTTCGTTAGCTAACTGCCCGTAATTAGCTCGCAGTCAAACCACACAGGCGACCGACGTCGGTCCCTGTCTACCTGGGGGTCGTCGACGCCGGCCGATCTCTGACCGACGTTGGTTGCCTTCCTGCCCTATCCTGCCGACGTCAGTTGGCCTGACCGACGCAGGTGTCTCTGACACTCAGCAACTCTCCTACAACCTCCTCTGTGTCTGCATCAGTGAAGCTTTTAGCTCCACAATCCTAACAATAAATACAAGCATTGTCATATAGACATCAGATTAAACTAAAAATGTGTCTTGAGCATTAAGTGTATAAGTACAAGGATCAAGAGAAACATCATATACAAACAATAATGCATGCAAGAGTGTAAAAAAATGTGAGAATTTTTTATTGTTGTGGAAGGCCCAATGAGAGGTCTAATGCATAGAACATAAAAATGAAGCACTTTTGAAGAAAATGACACTCAAAAAGGAGTTACCAATCAAAATTTATGGCACTTACAAGTTCTTACTTCAACATATTCTTGGACCCTTTCCAAAAATGGATTTTTTTTCTAAACTTGTGTTTTTTTCACTAGCCAAAAATCCAAAAAAGGAAACAACTTAAGTATATTTCTTCATTACCTTTCATCTAAAATTTGGTGGCTTCTAAAACATCACATGATTAATTTCTCAAGGTTCCACACAAATTCAACTTTGTGTTCTCAAAATACTTCAACTTATAAAAATTTATAAGCAGTTAACCGTAGAAAACTTGATTACTTCTCTGTACTGTATTTTAGGTTATTTGAGCTACTTTGCTTTGTGTTTTTCAACCTGCACAACTTCAAACTTTCAAAAAACTACAACTTATGAAACAAGTAATGAGTAATCAACCCTATAAAACATGAATGGGTCTAGGGAGCAAGTAATCACAGTTGAGAAACCTGATTTCTCATAAGTTGTCACCTTCAAGAAGCCCAATTACTTATAAGTAGAAGCACTTGAGAAACCTGATTTGATCTATGAGCAAGTATTCAAGTAGTTACGATTGAGAACCTTGATTACTTATAAGTTTTCACCTTGGAGAAACTTTATTACCTCCAAGTAGAATCACTTTGAAAACCTGATTAAGTAGAAGCATTTTGAAAACCTGATTTAGTTGATGATCAAGTAGAAGCACTTCAAAAACCTAATATCATTGGTGAGAAAGTATAATGACTTCAAAAACCTGATTTGGTTGGTGAATAAGTAGAATCAGTTCATAAAATTGATTTGGTCTATGGAAAGTAAATAAGGGTTTCTAGGCTAGATTACTTCAGATGTACAAACGGTGACCAGATAGAATAAATTGAATTTTTTGGAAAATATGTGAACTTTATCAAAAAACTAAAAACAACACATTTTATATCTTACAAAACTCACAAAATACATGTAGATGTATTTTTTATAAAGGGCCTTCTGACATGTGTTTTGAGGTAGTTTTTAGAAAATGCATCTAAGGTCAAAAATAGTGGTTGTACTATATGAAAGAATAACAAGGTGAATGCAGGAATATCTTACCAAAGGAGAAAAATGCATGAGGCTATCAAGAAAGTTCTATTACAATGATAGATTTTTCCAAGATATTTGAATAGTGTCCATGTTATGAATGTCAAATTCTTGTGGAGGTAGAATGAGATCTCAGAAAACAAGAAAATTCCATAAAGGAAATGTTTGCATTAGCCACTTTAGGAAAAAAATAAAGTACATATAGAGTGAGATTAGGTCACCAAAAAGGTAAAACCCTAACTCACAATTATAACCTAATTAAAATTAAATGACCCCTAATGACATAATTAACTAACCTGAGTAAGATAAAAAGAAGTGTAGGTAAAATAACTAGGTCGAAAAAAGCCTACACTAATAGGTATCTTCTAGGAGACACTTTAAGGTTATTATAAGGGCATTCAAAATATCACCTAGTAGTGTCTCCCATGTAAAGGAAAATTACACTTATTCCTTGAAGGATAAATCCACTCTTGTCCCTATTTGAAATGTATCTCCTGGGAGATACTTTGAAGTAAAAATCCATTCTTGTCCATGTTTAAAAGGTATCTCCTAAGAGATACATTGAAGTTATTACAAGGGCCTTCAAACTATAACCCGGTAGTGTCTTCTATATAAAGTAAAATCACACTTGTTGCTTGAAGGAGAAATCCACACTTGTGTTTTTTTTAAATGTATCTGCTAAGAGATACCTTAAATGGGAAATCCACTTTTGTGCATGTTTGAGAGGTATCTCCTCAGAGATACCTTGATGTTATTACAAAGGCCTTAAAAATATCACCTAGTAGTACATTATGTGTAAAGGAAATTTTCATTTGTTTATTGAAGTAAAAATCCACTCTTGTACATGTTTGAAATGTATCTCCTATGAGACACCTTGAAGTGGAAATCCACTCTTGTGTATGTTTGAAAGGTATCTCCTAGGAGATACCTTGAAGGTATTACAAGGGCCTTAAAAATATCACCTAGTAGTGCCTTCCATGTAAAAGAAAATTGTACTTCTTCCTTGAAGAAAAACTCCACTCTTGTTCCTATTTGAATGGGAAATCTACTCTTGTGCATGTTTGAAATGTATCTCCTAAGAGATAAATTCAAGGTATTATAGGGGCCTTCAAAATATCACCTAGTAGTGCCTTCCATGCAAAGGAAATTCCACTTATTCTTTGAAGGAGAAATCCACTCTTATGCCTATCTGAAAGGTATCTCCTAGGAGATACCTTGAAGGGTAAATCCACTCTTTTACATCTTTGAAAGTTGTCTCCTAAGAGACACCTTGAGGGTATTACAAATTCCTTCAAATTATCACCTAGTAGTGTCTTCCATGTAAAGGAAAATTTGACTTGTTCTTGGAAAGAGAAATCCACTCTTGTACCTCTTTTGAAGGTATATCCTACGAGATAACTTTAAGGGTAAATCCATACTTGTGCATGTTTGAAAGGTATCTCTTAGGAGATAACTTAAAGTTATTATAAGGGACTTCAAAATATCACCCAGTAGTGCCTTCCATGTAAAGAAAATTTGTACTTATTCCTTGAAGGAAAAAACCACTATTGTCCTTGTTTGAAATGTATCTCCTAAGAGATTACTTAAAAGGGAATCTAATCTTGTGCATTTTTTAAATGTGTCTCCTTGGAAATATATTTAAGGTATTATAGGAGCCTTTAAAATATCACCCAGTAGTACCTTTCATGTAAAAACAATTCCACTTGTTCCTTGAAAGAGAAATCCACTCTTGTGCATGTTTGAAAGGTATCTCCTAAGAGATATCTTGAATTTATTACAAAGGCATTCAAATTACCACCCATTAGTTCATTCTATGTAAAGGAAAATTTCAATTATTCCTTAAAGGTGAAATCTACTCTTGTACCTATTTGAAAGGTATCTAATAGGAGATACCTTGAAGGTCAAATACACTCTTGTCCATGTTTAAAAGTGTTATAGACTTAATTTTTACCCTAGGATAGAGTTATTCAGGCTCTCTCCAACTAAGATTATAATATTGGGACAATCCTAGACCATGGGTGACCTATATTCGGGCTAAACCTTTGGAGTAGGCTAGTTTCCTCTTTGATGCTCACCTAAGTCTAATGCTAAACTAATGATTCAAAGGGAAATATAATATTTTTTATGTATATTTCATGTACACCATACTTGATGAGTTATCCTCTAACATTTTAGTATCTTAATGGACATAATCTCTACTCCATGACACGAGTTATAGGTATGCAGTTTATTTCAACTTGTTGATGGAATCGGGGCAGGTCATGCATATTGTTGATAAGGTTTTTTGGATGGAGGTGTAGCTTTATAACATAGTTAATCCCTACATTATTTGTATGGGTGGTTGATTTCTAATCTAGAGTGGGTAAATCCTAATAACAAACTCAAAAAGGAGGGTAAGGTAGGGCAAAAAAAAAGGTTCCATGGTTTTTGGGAATCACTTTCATAGTTGGTTTTTAAAAAGACCTATGCTTTCTAAAACTTATGCCTATTTATAGAAACAATAGCAAAGATATAGTCAAACATGAAAAGGAAGTCTAGGGAAATAAACATGTAGAAAATTTAAAAGCCTAAGACAAAGGTTGCTCTTTTTAAGGCAACTATTGTAGACCCTTAATCATGAGATTATGGCTTGGGAAAATGAATTATCTGAGGTAGTTATTAAACACACAAAGAAAACAACACAAAAAAAAAGAAAAAATACACATTAAAAAATATGATTCAATTAACTTGACTAACTCAATAAATATATTCACTAATCTTTCAATACCTATTATACATCTAGAATCAATATATCAACCAAGAAATTAAGAATATATTCATATCTATATCACACTATAGAATATTGAAACATACAACCATGAAAATAACAAATAATTCCATAGAATTGGATAAAAAATACTTAAAACACTTTGTTGATGATAAAAATTATTCCATTAATCTATATTCAAAAATCTTATTACCAAAAAACAAAGTTAGGTTACAATTCTATTTATTTTCTTGAGAAAGGAGACACCTCATCCTCCAGGTTCATGAAAGGTGGTTACATTTGTCAATTACAACATGTAGTTCTAATGATGATCTAAACTATATAATATAAAATGAGAAGTTAAAATAAATAAATTGAAATTTCCAAAATTATGCAATGTGTGATTGCACACAAAATCTAAAGTCAATTTTTACAGTTAGCTTAAAAAATCCAAGTACATTTTCTATTACAAAATTGTACATACATAAAATCTTAGCCAATAAAGGCTTCATCATTTATAGTGTTGCATGCACCCTGGTTGGCATAGAAGTCAAAGTGGTAGTTGAAGATGTGGTCACACCATTAGAAGCATACTTCTTCTCTATTTTGTTATCTTCATAAAAAAAAAATCCACTCCATGTTGGTGTCATATAACATCTAAATTTAGAAGCGATGGCTGATGAATTCATTTTTCCTATCCAAGGAGCCTCTCATACTCATCCTTGGTTATTTGAAATTTGATTTTGCATATTTATACTTCAATGACCCTTTTTTTAGCATTGATTAATTAATATTCAATTTCTTCAAGTGTCTAACCTTGAAATATCTACTTAAAATTAGTAGTTGCTTCTTAGATAAGATTGTCAAAATTAATCTTGCTAATCAACTTAGTAGCGAGTCCTTAACCTTGGATAGCTTTAATTCATGAAAAAATTGAAGAATATGATCCTCATCCACCTAATATATAGAGATCAAATCCCTAATGTTTTTAATCAATCCTTCACCTCCTTTTATTTAATGACTACTAGATTTAAGGCATCATATGCCTCCGGCATAGTCATAAGGTCAAGATGACTATATAAAGAGCTTCCTATGTAGACAACTAGTATATTTAGTTTTACATTGTCATATCTCAAATAATTGAACAATTGATCCTCCTGATTCATATGAGGGGTCATCTTAGCCTTTAGTATCTCCATGGATTTCAAAGAGTTATATCATCTAGAAGTTACCTCCTTAACTTCAGCTTCTATGCTAGCAAGAATATGAACTATCTTGGCCTTCTCTTTTAGTTTATCCACTTCAACCTATAATACATGCACTTATACATCATGATCCTATATATCTAACTCCATTACTTCATTAATTATAACTATGGCATATTTGTATGCTTTTGTCAGGTCTGCAATATTTTCCTCATATAAAGATTATCCTTGATGTCTGGTCTACCTCTTAGTGAAGGATAACACTTCCTTTCTTTCTTTAAGGATGATTTGGGTGCCTTTATCATCTTATAATTTCCCCTTCTTCACCCTTTGAATACTACTAGTTGGAGGATCAAAAAAAGTATAAACAAAGGGAAGCTTAGTAATTTTGAGGTTTGGAAATTAAGAAGCCTTGTTCCTCAAATCCACTGCCCATGGAGGAATGTATAGCTAGGATGCATAAGAGGTTGTGATAAAAACCTATTATTCAACCTCATCTTGAACTTTTTGTTGTCTCTTGTGGTCCTTGGTTAGGACATTAGGTAAGGAAGGCCATATGATTTTGGACCAATCTACTCCTCAAAATTGAGGAAGTGGATGAACTATGATTATTTGGGGCTTGACCTTCCTTCCCCTGCTGATAATTATCATTATCATTTCCTCTATGGAAGTGGTATGTGTTAGCAGAAGGGTGATTAGAGTGGAGTAGATGTGGATTTATGAGGTGGCCAATGCATTCTACACCTTCTTAGACATTTTTTTCTCTTTAGGCATCTAATAGTGGAGGTACTAGTAGGAATAAAATGGGTCTACATGGTGGGTGGTATGGAAGTAGAGATAGAGGGGGTAGATGTGGGAACTTCTATACAGGTAAATTTTCCAAATATACATATATAAAATGGAAGAGAAGTAGCAAAAGATTAAGTACCTAGAAAAGTAAGCTCCACAGGCTATGTTTAGAGGCTCATAAATTTAGCTATTTCTAACTCAGCTTCTTCATATGTATCATCTTTAATATCCTTGATTATCACCTCATCTCCCCTAGTTGGTTATAAGAGTAGAGGTTGAGTGGGTAAACCTTAGATGTCCCCACTAAAGGACTACCCGTGGGAGTCTTAGGCTTTCTCTTATAGAGCAAGGGGATCCTTACTTATGTGGGGGAGTTCTAAGGTGATGATGTTGTTGCTTTTAGAGTTGCTATCCCAATAGATGTAGTAGTGTGTACTTGGGGCATAACAATTAACACTTAACTATAACTTGTAAAAATTAATTCTTGTGTTCTCTCCTCCTTATTAGAATCAAGCTGATGGGATATCCTACTTATCTTCCCCTAGTAGAATTAGGCTCAAGTAGCCTGGGTTCCTTCTTCACTATCTTCAACTTCAAATTCAAATGAAGTCATTTGGAGGTGGAGGAAGCTTTGTCCTTGGATTTTCCTCTCCAAAAATTTGAATATTACCACCCTTTCTAGAGTGCCTTTTTACTATCAAAATTCTTGGTAGAAATAGAAGGATCATCTTGGATCATTATTAAATGATCCTCTTGCAGCCAAAAAATATACACCCATTCTAATACTTCATCATCAATGTTATCATTCAAAAATAGGAAATCATATTCATAAGGCTCATGACTATAAGTTATTTTGAATCCATGAATGTGATTTTAGATCAACCCGTGTGGATCCCAATCTCTATGTACAAGTGTGGGGAAAGGATAATTCTTATGTTTTCCATCTACCTCCCCAAAATGATTTTTCATTATATATACCATCCTACCAATAATTATAAAATAACCAAAATACAATACCTTAGTTTTCCTTGATATGTTTTCTTAAATAGTCTTCCATAATTGGAAGGTGATTTCCTATTCAACTAGATTATTCAGTACAAACCTTGAAAGACATAGGCGGCCAACTTTATTTCCCTAAATCATTATTATAGTTAAATTTAGGTAAAGTAAATAATCCTATTTCCCATCTAAGTTAGTCATAATATTTTATCCAACTCAAGGCATGCATGAGCCATGAATGTAGATCCAATCTTGAGGATAGACATCCTGAGATATCCCCACCATATGCCTAGTATCGTAGTAGCTCTGCATGAATTAGTAATAATCACATATTCTATTCTTCTAAAAATCTATGGTCAGAGCCCATAATTCACCAAGATCCTTATAACAGTACCCATGACTATGTCCAATAATTAGGACATCATGTAGAAATCTATAGAGGGCATGGGATGCTTGTCTTTATGAATAATATTCTCTATCAAGAAAATGCTTATTATCTCTCCCATGACATATAACACATCATGTTTAAGCATCATTTATGGTAGTTTTACCAAATCCAAATTAATAAAATAAATGATGGGAATACCATATAATCAATTTAGAAGAGCCATACCATTGTGAATTCTTATCGTGAATCTATCAATCAGGATTTTTCCTTTTGCCTTCTTTGCTTTCCATGTGGTGATCTAATCTATGATTATCCATGAAGATAGTACCTTCTCCATTGAGGTTTACTCATTAAACTACACCTACTTGTGCTTTTTGAAGTAGGCATCATGTATACTCAAAAATAGGTATCTTTAGAAATTCACCCCCAAAATTCTTGTAACCACCATGTTATTACTAGAATGATATATGAACATATCCTACAATATCTTTCTTTAAAAGAATAGGTCACTTAGGAGGTCAATGCATGACATTAATTATGTCTTGGTTCCAATAAAGTGTAATCTTTGGTATTTGAATTCCAATAATTCCGTAATGAATAATCTATCTGCTAGTGTCATATCATCTTCTAGTGATAACATGTCTACTAAATCAATGACATCCCATAATGCTGAATAATTATAGTACTAATCTCCAATCATTATGGCATTAAAGATGATATCCATGAATTATATGGAGTCCTTAATTGAATATGGGGTGGTGGATTCATCCCCCAGAATATCCTAGATATAGCTACCATTGATGCATACTTTATGTTGCTTCTTCTATGCGATATGTATGCTAGAAAAACAAATTGACTCTATCTCAATCATTATTTTACTCATAGTACTCTGAGAGTGGGAACTAGAGCTCTTCATTACTATAATAAATAAGAAGATTTTGAATGCAAATTAGCTTGAATGCAATGATAGATTTTTAATCATGGCATATCACCTATATATAATATTGTATTGAATATTAGTTCATGTGACATAAATTTGTAATGTTCACTTGGATTTTATTTTCTTTTATAATTCAAACTTATTAGCTCAGGTTGGTGGGGGTCTATTAAGTATTGATAGATTTTTTTTTTTAATTTTGGCTGAGTGTGGTGAGACTAGTATTACTCTTAGTATTAAGGCAATTAGGGTCTACATGGGAATAAATGCTTTTGGGTCAACACCAATAGACCAATTCTTTGTTTTAGACAAAATATCTGTAATAATTTCCCCATAGATTTCATCTAAGAAAAATTCCTAAGACAATTATCTTTAAGAGCTACTTCAAAGGTCTGAAGGGCATATTTCTTCAAAAGGTAATTTTGATCTAAAGGGTCCACCTCATAGGGCATTTTGTCCATGGAAAAAGTCCTAAAGGGTCTACTTCATGAAGGCCAAAGGGTACATTTGATTTCCTAAATGGTACTTTCATACAACTAAGGGTCATTTCAAAAGTCCTAAAGGGTAGGTTACACAAAATCCAAAGGGTATGTGCCTTGGGTCTGAAGGGTAAGTGGGTACTTTAAAAAAGGGTTAAAGGCTTGCAATACAAATCCAAAAGGGTATGTTCATGTAAATGGATCCAATACATAAAGGTCAAATGGTAATTTTCATAGGATAAAGGGGTCAAAAAGAATATCCTAAAGGATAAGTCATGTAGGGTAAAGGGTTCAAGATAAAACTCCCAAATAGCCATTTACACAAAACCTGAAGGGTATGTGCCTAAAAATATTCTATCAAAAAGGGTAAATTAGTCAATTTGGGAAATGTCAAAGGGCTAGTTCAAAGGACAAGTGACACTTTCAAGGCCAAAGGGATAGTTCAAAGGTCATAAGGGGTATGGGAAAAGGATTCAAAGGGTCTATTTCATGTAAAAAAATACTAAAAGGGTCTAATTCATAAGGGTGAAATGCTCTTTTATGTGGCTCTTGAACTAAGGAGAGAGTCACAAAAATCTTGTACACTAAGGTCATTGAGATAAGCTATGGTTGTTTGATTTCTTTTAGGTACAACTAACCCTTCCTCTACTAGGGATGATTCTTGGATTGCATCAATAAATACCTCCCTTTTTATGCCCTTTTGGACTATTTTCCATGATGAAAATGAGTATGGAATGGAAAATATTACTTATTTTTTTATGGTTATAAGATTGGTTATCCTTACAAATGATGGAAAAACATAGATAGGGTCAGAGGTATTAAATTCCTTTAGACTTTTTGTAGAACACAAAATCTTTGAAAAAAATAAGATTTTAATCTCTTTGACCAAGAAAAAAAACACAATGACCTATTTCCATCAGACATTATGTTCATGCAAAAATATCAAGAAATTGTAAGCAAAGACCAAGAAAATACCATATTAGGAGGCCCTTTAAGTTATCAACCAGTAGTGCTTTCAAGTTGAAGGCAAGTTCTATTGGGAGAGACATTCACTTGTGTGCATGATTGAAAGGTATCTCCTAGGAGATACATTAAATGTACCTATTTATGGTAATTTTGACACACATTATAAACATAGTTCCCCTCATTTTTTCCCTTTGAAATAAATGTTTTTGGATTCCTTTGCCCATTAGATTATATTGGTTGGTACACACAATTTATGCCAATTCGCACTTCCATCCTAAATGTATTGATTAGAGTGGGATTATTACCTTAGTATATCATCATTTCCTTGGGGAAAATCCAATAATTCAACACTTTTTCCATAATATTACCCTGATTCCATGAAACTAGTGTATGTTTATCAAAATAAGCATCTGGTGCTAGTATTGATAAATACCTTTGAAAATCTGCTCCAAATATGCATGTAATAATCATTTAGTAGTGTATGTGGTGTATCAAATCATCACACATAATCTTGCCCATGAAGAATAAGTCTCATATGAGGTTTATGCATGGCATGACCTTAGGCTTGGTTGTAGTCAATTTCAATCCTTGTCTCTTAAGTGAATGACCTCCTCTTTCTCAAGTACCACTTCTGGTGATGACACATGTCATCATGATGCTCATCTAGAAAGAAGGGAGTTCTTATTTAATGTAAAAGCATGTCATTATCTGAGGGAAGTGGGACCCATTTTTAAAAATAATTTCAAAGGTAGTTCAAAGGGAGAAATACATCACCACATAATTTATTTTAAGAATCATGGGAATCCCGTAGGTTGCTTCATAAATCATAATTTCATCCCACATCTTTAAATCTTTCCATAAGAAATTTTTCACTAAGAGTGAGAGTTTTAGGCATCAGTAGTATCCACTAAGAGATTCCTTCATGGGTAACATAAAGGTATCTCCTAGGAAATACCTTAAAGATATTACAAACCTCAATAACACTAGGCAAGTTCAATCTCAAGGTATCCAATAGGAGATTCCTTCGAGTGGATTGTAATCCTTCATGGGAAACTTGAAGGTATCTCCTCAGAAATACTTTGAAGATATTAAATGTACCATCAAGGTAAAGGAAGTTTTTAGAGGTATAAGGTAATTATTCATATATAAAACTATTAACATAATAGGGTATATTATTAAGTTGAATTGAGGTGGAAAGAACATGTGTGCAAGAGGACCTAAAATGCACAATCTCCCAAGGATTAGAATGCCCTTTAAGTTATCAAGTTATCTACCAGTAATGATTTCAAGGTGAATGAAATCTCTATTCGGAGATACATTTAATGTCACTTTGAATGCATGACAATATCCTTCAAGGTGTCCATTAAGATATTCCCTCAAGGGATTTGAAGTACACTTGTAATACCATCATGGTTAACTTGAGTGTATCTCTTATGAGATGTCTTGTAATAAAAATTCACTCTTGTGCATGATTGAAAGGTATCTCCTAGGAGATACCTTGATAGTACCTTTTGATGATCATTTTGACACATATTAGAAACATACTTTCCTTCATCTTTCTCCCTTGAAACAAATGTTTGTGGATTAATTTGCACATCAGATTATATTGGCTGGTGCACATAATTTATTTTTGGTTTGGTCATACCTTATTAATTTAATTGTGAGTTAATGTATATATTACAAATATTAAGTATTTTGTATTGTATTTTATAATTACCATTTGTTAATATACATTTAATCCCTACTTGATGATAAAAAAATTCATGAACCAATGCAATATGCAACTTACATTTTACAAAAGATCAATATTTAAATCATTTCAATTGCTTTTTAGAATGTCTTCAAGTGAAAAAGGAATTCCCACACTTAAAATGTAGAAGAAGGCCTCCCTCAAAGAGAATTTGGATAAAAAACAAAATAATGCCTCACTCAAAGAGAATTTTGATAGAGTACCATTTAAACTACCAAAACTCAAATTGAATCCACATAAACATCTTCCATTTTATGATGGTGATAAAATTACTTTTACTAATTGGTATTTTGAATTGTTTAGTCCACCAAACATGCATGCAAATATATACTTATTTACCACTATATTGGGAAAGTAATATTCTTTGATTGGAATAATCCTTGCCTAATAATCCTTTCGTATGATAAGGATGAACTTGAAGATGCCCTTCAATTTCAATTGGAAGTAAAAAATGGAAAAGAGGGAATTCTCCATTGAGCTAAAACTAATTTAAATAAATTTAGACCAATTAATATGGAATTGATAAAAAATAAATTTTCTCCTTCTTGTGATACATTTGAGTTTCATTTGAATAGCTATGACAACCTTCAAATGTCAGGGTTGATAAACAGAGATAGTTTGTTCATTAAAACACAAAATATGTTGAAATAAAAACATGAACAAGGGGAAATAACTTTTTATACTTTATACCATGCAAAAATGTATTTATGATACCCTATATTCATGATAGAAAAAACATTGCAAAAAATAAGATAAACAAGGGAAACATATTTTTATACAGATTTGAAAGCATCCATACAAGTACTCCAACCAGTGGAGAAAAATAAGATCAAACAAAGGGTTGGAACAATTTTTTGACACAAACTTCTGATTAGACAAGTGGGGAATTCTCTACATGGCATATTTCCTCTATCAATTTCACCTTGAACATTCTTGTAGAGATATATGAATCGGGGGACACTAATATCAAAATAAGAAATCTAAATGAAATAGGGTTGAATGATATAATTCATTCATTTGTAAAACATAATTAGGTTACGATGAAAGATGCTTTGTTAATTCCTTTGGTTTCAAGCAACCCTCAATATATTTATGAATCAAAGGGAGTCCTAAAAGATATGATGGATAAAAAATATTCATGTTCAAAATTATAGATGGCTAACACACAATTATAGAACAATAGATAATTCTTTCATAGAAGGAATACAATTCACTATCATTGAGAAATTAATGTTTTTTAATAAGGGCAAGATTTTTGAAAACTTGTACTCTATTTCATATTATGCATAAAATATGTAACCAATATAATGAATCCAATGAAACAATTTATAAGGCTTCATTTGTAGAAAGAGTTCGATCTGAGCATGACCTTATCAAACTGAGAGGTTAAATTAATCTTGAAATAGGGAAAAAAAGATGGAAGAAATACATGAACAACATAGACACTTATTCACACAAATGAACTATTCAAAAAAACAAATATAGGATAGAAAATGATTTATTTTCATGGAACAACCTATTTGGGATTGTTTTGATAAGGCATTAGATTTGTTTGAAAGTAGTACTTTACCTAGTTCAGATAAACAAGATTTAAATATGATTGGTATAATAATACTTAGAAATATTTAAGGGATTTCAGACAAAATAAAATTAAAACTAATAGATTTAATGGAAATAAGGTTTATTTCCTTCTTGAAAACCCCTAGGTATAGTAACATGGATACCTAGTGCAAAGAAGTAAACCTGGAAAGTAACATACTATCAAAAATTGCAAATTATTTCATCAACCATGATACGACATTGCCACTAGATGAAAAATTCACAATTGAAGAGGTAATGGAGCATTATACATTTTTTGTAAAAATGTTTGATGATTTGTGTGTCTTGAATGAAGGTATTTCAAAAATTAATAAGGTTGGGAAGCATTATCTCAAGATTCATTTATCATATTAAAAAATTATCTATATAATAATGATAGTCAGTTTCCCATGATAGATACAAAAAGATTCAGCTAACATTATGGGCCCCCACATCCTTGGCCATCCAATTCAGAATATTTTAGTGAAATATTTGCTCTTGGTGGGAACACTAATTTGATAGTTATTGATCTTTTGAATCTCACTAAATTTTTTAAAGAAAAACATCTTCACCTATTCCTTTAGGCATTTATTATCAAAATTATTTTTTGGGTATTCAATGTATTCATCATCCATAAAATATAACATTGGTCTAGCATTTGGACTTCTCTAAAGAATCTATGTGTTAGTGATTTCTATTACATGAAAGATATGGGTGTCATACTATGGGGTCCAAATAGTAATGGATTTGGTTGGACACATATTATAGGTATAAATTTTTGTCAAGATCACACTCATTTTTAGCTTCAAAGTTAAAGCCTCCATTGAAAATAAAGTAGATTAGAGGAAGGTTTTGACATCTCTGAAGACATACCAACATTTGAAATGATTGGTTAAAATAAAATAGGAAAGCCATTCAAAAATGAATTAGATAACATATTTTGGGAGAAACATATCTCTACTTTCAATGTTTTAGATGCATCTGATGTGCTAAGGGTATATATAGGAGTTGGATTGGTATGTGATTGTATAAAATTGCAAATAGATTTATCTTGCATTACATAAACTGAAGAATAAAAAAATTTAATGCTCAATTTCAAAATTGTTTGAAAAATTCAGAGCGACCAATACAAGAACAACTACTTCTATTAGTATCAGGTGCATAACATTTTTAATTTATTTTATAATCATGCTTCTTTTTCCAATTATAACATCTTAACAACCTTTAGGTTTATATATTTTACTCTTCAAACCTAACAACTTAGCAATCTTTTAGTGTGTAGCAATAATAGAATCGCATGTAAGTGAAGAAACAATAATAATGGAAGATCATATCAACTAACATGGCAGATTACAAGGTGAATAAGGTAAGATAAGATCATGCATATTTTTTCAATGATATAATTTTGTGTTTATTAATGATTCAATATAATGATAAGATATTTATTCATCTATTTATGTCTCAATTAAAATAGTTCACAATGCAACTCTAAAACTTTGTGTCTCCAACACAATAACCCATGACACAACTCTATAGGTTGATGCCTCCAACAAAAAAACCCAAGGCAAAACTCTAAAATAAGACACATTTTTAAAATACAAATACCAAATCAATGGATGATTAGAATTTTTAGTTAGTAAATTATATAATACCTTGTAGGGAATAAAGAACCAAAGTTTTAATGGAATAGTGCACCCATACAAACTACAAAAAGACACAAAAAAGGTAAAAATCCCTTTCAATAAATGTGTAGTTATAAGATTTCATACAAGTATAGAATATATTAACTATCTTTATTTATTTAAACACATTAAAATTAAATTTTTCTTCAAGGACAGGAGATTGTAGAACATAATAAAATATAAACTTGCATTAGCATAGGATTTAGAAGTGTGGGTTCATTTTACTATTGTATAGACTTGAATGTGGTTGTATCTACCCACAAAAATTTTATTTACATGTTTCATTTACCCATTACTATTCATGACCATGTAATTTATATTGTCTTATTGAGCATGATAGCTCATCAATGTTCATCTGAAATGTGTTTAATGAATGTTAACTGTAATTCCTGAATGAGTTAATATGAATGATAATATAAGTTACCAGTTCTTGTATTTGTTATTTAATGTGTTTGAATGGATATCTATATGTTTAAATATTGAATTATTTGATAATTCTACATGTATGTTTACATTCTACTATAACTAGTTATTTTCCCAACTATTTTAATATTGCAAGTGGTTCTATCATTTGGCATTGTAAGTGGTTTCCACTCTTAGTGGTATGTCATTTCCTATATTTTATGCATATGTATGTTACAAAACTAGTAATAGAAATGGTCCATATGTGTATAATGTGTATAGTTACAATGTGCCTAAGCATGTATTTATTTTTATGTGTTTCTATGAATCTTTATAGTAATTAAGGAAATGCAAAAAAAATTAATCAAATGAAGTGCATTATGTTACAATAAGAAATGCAAATCAAAATTGCATCAATGACAAATATAGTAACATGTAAAAAAATTTTAGAAAATTACTATGTTATATTTCTTATAATATAATATTGTTAATAGATGATTCATTTCTTTTTTAATAGATTGTAGACATTTCAAAGGAGGAGCTAAAACTGACTTCTTTAAAACTATTGATTTTAGGGTTGGATGAATTACTATTTGTTGTGCACAAAAAAAAACATATGCAAATGCATGATATAGGGAAAAAATAAGATTATAAAATATAAAATATGTCATACTACATTTGAGATCATACCAAAGAAGTTTTGAAGGTGGCACTGCAGTCTTTTTCTCACATTGGCATTTAGTCAATGATAGAAGACAATCATTTGAGGACACTCATTCAAGCCATGGGTTATACAAGTTCAAATTTCATGTTTATTTGGGGTAAAATATTTATAATTCATGCAATATAAACATAAATAAATTGGATGAAACTATTTTTGAAGGGACCTTTGGAGATAATTTTTCAATATCTAACACGTTGTTCATTGATTGTAATTCTCAAAATTGTGTTACAAATTTTTTTTTGAAAATGACTTATGTTATGTTAAGTAGATATACATGAAATAAAAGTTAGAAAGATGAAAAGTATTGAAGAATCAAAATGATGTCTATCATCACATTCTTGGAAGAAATTAAAAAAAACATGTCGGTAACTATGAACCAATGTTTAGAAAGATGTAACTTCACCATATTATGATTCTTTCAAATGTATTTATTGATTATAAACTATAATTATAGTAATAAACATTATCATCAATTTCATAAAAATCAATTCTAAATTATCTCAAATATAGTACAATTAATTTTAAATTAATCAATTCTAATTTAGAATTACTTTGATCTAGTTATGTGCAAGTGGATACTCCATTGATTTATCTTGAAATTGACCAAATTGACCCATTAATATATTGACACTTTCTAATGAAGGTCATCCCAATGAAAAATAAACAATTGTCAAGATATTTTCTTATGTAGATGAACTATATTTATTAACATGTTTTCATCCATAATTTCACCAGTCTAATCTATTCAAACGGATCTACTCCCAAATGCTTTTAAATAATTCAATTTATCTAGAATATAGAAAAAATATTTATGGAGAAAATATTATTCACTACACTTTAGTGGGTATAATTTACAGTACTTTAGTGGGTAAAATTTACAATTATTTAAAATGACCCAATTTAATCAAAATGATATATACTCAACTGGTTTGAAATAATCTAATTTATTTTGAATAAACATAATTTATTTTTGGAGAAAATCTTCTTCAATCCATTTTATAGGTATGATTCTAAATTATTCATAAAAGTGCTGATAAACATTCTAAGATCACTGATAAAATGGCTAATATAAGGGTTTATAAAATCTTGTTAACTAGCTAGCATGATAATAATTTCCCTCTTGACGTCACTCCCTTTATCAATTTTGATAAAAGAAAACAGACACAAAGAAATGGTGGCCTTATTAATGATGACTTAAGCTCAGCTTAAGGAATTAGATATCAACTCATGTAAGGATATAATTAATCAGTCCTTTATTAAGGCATTTGCACGTTCAACTCAATCTAACCTCCCGTAGCAATAATTTATTTGTCTCCATTTAGAAAATGCATTATAGTTCTAAGGGTTTTAAATGGGAAACTTGCAAAACAAGTTTACAAAAATTCATTATGGGTGGAAACTGAGATAGGTTCAAAACCATATCCTATGAGGACGTCAATGTGGATGAGTATGCCTAGCATAAGATGGTTAAAGGAGGAATGGCAACTTTCATAAAATGACTAGTAGGACACTATACTAAATTATCTAAAGATTTCACTTGAGAATGGAAGGATAGAGAGGTTTGTATGCATGGGCTAAGAATTATGATAACTAAGGAGATTATTAGGAAGATAATGAACATTGACTATTTTGTGGCTAAAGATTTTAAGGATAAAAAGAGGAAGGATGAACTCATCAACATTTTCTTTAGGAAAAAGAAGAAAAACCCCACGGTTGTGCCCAAAAAAAGGTTTATGAGGACTGAACTACTTATAAATTGGCCTATTATCTATTTATATATCATACATTACATCACATTTGAGGGAAAACACATTGTAATATTTTCTCATCACTTCCTCTTGATTAAGCACTTCAAAGGGCATACTATTATTCCTCTATTTTTCCTTTTGAAATTCCTAGAAGCTACTATTATGAATTTTAAGTGTAACCCCTCAATAAATATTATCCACAAATAGATTATATTATTAGTGGTCAAGAAGAGGGAACCCTTATGGTCTAAAATTATCTCACAGGTGATTCATATCCTCAATGAGTAGGGTGAATTTGATAGGGAAGATGAATTCTTCACAAAATTTAAACCCAATAAAGAAGGGAAGGATTAGATTGAAGGAGCCAAAGCTGAGTTTTTCCAAGAGGACACAAAAGTGAGAAGTAAAGAAAGGAGGATTATTGAATTCATGTCTCCCATTACTATCATGGAATGGAGGGTTATTTATCCCAAGAAGGATGAAATTGAACAATCTCTTGACAATATTTTCACCAAAATCTCCATTCATAAAATGCTCTTTAATGAAATAATGGATGAGGTGGACAATCTCAAAGGCCTCCTACATCATGAGATGGAAGAAATTAAAATTTTCAAAGAACATGCAAGTTTTGTTGATTTCACTACCTAAGGCACTAACACTTCTTAGATGAAGGTAGAGGAGGATTCTAACAAGGAACCTAAGCTTGCTAGTATGAAGTGCAAGAGGCAAGGTGAGGAAAAATATTAGTGATTTGGGAATCACACTAAATGGAAAATGAGAAACAAAGCTCAGGAAAGTCTTAATACCAATAAATTGGCCATGTATTTTGAATCTAACTAGTTGGTTCTTTTCTATTTTCTTCTATTTGGTCTAGTTTTTTGGCTGAATTTTTTTTTATCTTATTGATGGTAGGGGGTTTTTCCTATCGGGATCCCATTTTGTTCCATAAAATTAATGATTGAAAATAAAACTAATATAAAAATTAAATAACTAAAAATTAAATGCAATGTGTACCTTGAATTACCTCTAGTACAAGACGGTCATCTATTGTGGTGTTAGTTTTTATTGTGTAGGGCATGGAAACTACTTTCAATAAACCGAAGAATACAAAACTAAAGAGGAAAAACAAAAAAAAAAACACAATAAAATCCAAGATAGCTGGTGTTATGAGGATGGGATGTACATAGTAAATTTGTCAAGATGAGGTGACGGGTGATATGTTAGACCAAATGATCAAGTCAAAAAGAAGAGTAAATTGGGTAACCAAAAATCCAAAGCTACTAAAGACCAAAAAACATAAACAAACTATAGTTATGTAAGAAAGGCAAATTCACCAAGTCAAACCAAGGATACATGTTAGACAAGATGGTAAACCAAAAAAAATCAATGGTAAAAGACTAAAACAAAATGGTAAAACAATATTGATGAGTGAGCAGTAATAATCCAAATCTCACTTAATAATGGAAAATGGTGCATATAAGGGAAAACAAAATTGATTAGTGAGAATTAACAAGCCAACCTCACCTAACAATGGGAAAAGGGTATGAACTCAGGTGTTTGTAATAGAAGGATAGTAAAATAATGATAAATGGTAAAAGTAAAGTAAATTAAGTGTATAAATGTATAATCATAATGAAAAGAAAAATGAATCCATATTTTCACAAACATATTGTTTCACTCTAAGGATAGATAAAACTAAAAAAAAGTAGTGCTAGCATGTTTTTAAGAGATGAAGAAGAATAAATTAAATAATAAGGTAAATAGATTTAGAATCACAATTTATCTATCAAGGGGGGAAATGAAATGGGTGGAGGGGAGAATGAAGAAGATAAACCAAGGTACAAAAACTATTTATTAAAGGCAAGATACTCAAATTAGGTTTTTCAAAACAAGACGACTTTGAACTTTAAGAACTTTAAATAAATTCTCTTAGTGACACAAGTCTTATGTAAATAAATGGAGTATATAGATCATGCCATGAAGGCTATATGCATGAAAAATAAAATGGACTTACCTTCCCACAACATGTTCCCCATTCTTAAAAACCCCTTACCAAGTCATAAGTCTAATACAAAGATTGGGTACTTGCATGATAAAGTAGGTAACACCATATACTTTTTTTAATTCCCCTATTCCAATATATTTTCCTACCACACCCTAAAGGACCTTGGATCTATATGATGCTAACTATGGAGTTTGAGCTTTGATTAGAGATAGGAGATGTGCTTAGAATCCAGTATTTTAGTGTGATTTTGACTTTTGAGATTTGTATGTTGACTTTTAGATACCATTTCCTTTTGTTTCAAATGATTTGGATTTTGAAATTCTTGATGGATTTTTATATTCCTCCTCTATATGGATTTGTAAAATCAAACATGAATTATAAAGATGAATTTCATTTGAATACTTGAGATAAGGTTGCTAAGAGAGAGAACATCAAAGAGCATACGGTCTAAGAGCCTCATAAATATAAGTGAAAAAAAGTGTTATCTTGACTTCAACCTTATTCTATCTAATGTGAAGATGAAAGGAAGGGAAAATAAAGAGGAATGACACATGGAACAATCTAAATTTATTCAAATCACAAAAAAAGTGACAAAGGGAAAAGAGGGATACAATGACATTAAATTGTGATTCCTTATCATGAAAATGAGGGAAATCGATGAAAACATACTAACATAGATTGTTCTATAGATTTCATCTAACAAAATAAGTAAAAGATAAAGTTTGAGAACAAGGATGAATAACATGAAAAGGTGGTAATTTTATGAGGAAGGCAAAATCCTATCCATGGTTGTATACTGCAACTACATAAAATAAAGAAAAGATAAAGAAAATAGATGTTAGTTTTATGAGGGATGTCGGGTCCTATCTATGATCTTACAAAGAAACAAAATAAAAACCCAAGGGATGCCAAAAAAAAATTAAAAAGCAAAAAACAAGTGAGAAATAGATAAAGGATGGTGATAATGTGAGGAATTCTAAGTCCTTTCCATGGTCTTACAAATCAAATCACAAAAGAAAAACCCAAGGGGTGCAAAAAACAAGAAAAAATGCAAGAAGATAAAGAATATTATGGTACATTAAGAAATGAAAAGACCAAAAGGGAGGACTAAAGGTTTTTTAAATGAAGGAACTTTCTACAAAAGGAGAGACCCATGCTTAAGTAACCTATAAAAAAATGTTAAATAGATATAGATACAAAACATAAAAAGAAGGAAATGTTTTAGGGAAAGTAATTTTTAAGGCATTGTACATTGGTGGTCTCTTTGAAAACATGGCCTTCATTGGTTTAAAGATGGTAGGTGCTTGCACCAGGAGTATCTTTGATTAAATATGGGCCCTTCCATTTTTGGGTGTATTTACATTGTTTATCATGGGTATAGTATAACTTAAGGACAATATTACCAACATTAAAAGTATGGATTTGAACACATTTTTTATGTTGTCAGATGATGCAAGCCTTGTATTGGTGGTTATGTTGCAAGGTATAAAGATGATATTCATCAATATGATCAAGAGAATGTATATGATCTTCACATAATACTAAATCAGGAATAATACCATGAAGAGATATACGAAGAGAGGGAAGCTCAACTTTTAAAGGAAGAACTGACTCTGAACCATAAACTAAAAAAAAAGGAGTTGCCCCAATGGTAGTACATATGCTTTTTTGATAATATGAAAGTGTAGGGTAAAGATGAATATGCTAATCTATGCAGGTTTCATGAATTGTCTTTTGAATAATTTTATTGAGAATTTTATTTGTGGCCTTAGCTTGACCATTGCATTATGGATGATAAGGTGTGGAAAAATTATGATTGATCTTGAATTTGTTGTAAATTTGTTTAACATATTTATTTTTTAAATTACCACCATTATTTAAAATGATGGTATGGATAACGCCAAAGTAGAAAATGATTTGTTTAAGAATAAATTTGTAAATTGTAGGATTAGTGATGTTCACGAGAGGTATGGATTCTACCGACTTATTAAAATAATTGATAGTGGTGATGATAAAGACATTCCCATCCTTCGAGCAAGGAATTTTACCATGGATTCTACCGACTTATTAAAATAATTGATAGTGGTGATGATAAAGACATTCCCATCCTTGGAGCAAGGAATTTTACCAATGAGATCAAAACCCATGTGGAAAATGGCCAAGGAAATTTGATATTTTGAAGTTCAATAAGAGGTGAATGGATTAGATTATTATAAAGCTAATAAGGATTGAATTTTTTATCAGATTTTAATTTCATCCTTTTCTAGAGTAGGGAAAAATTAACCGATATGTAGGCATTTTCATGCTATATCATGTCTGCTATAGTGACCACCACAAATACCCTCATGCGCTTGTTCAAGAAGAGTGGGGACCTCATCTTGCATAGCATAGCAGAGTAAGATACCTTCAATGTTATGATAGTAAAGGATGTCTTGAAATATATACATGAAAGCTTGTTTATGAATATGTCTTGTCACGAGAGTCTAAGTTAGGAAGATAATTTGGTGTTTTAAGCATTGAATGATATCGTGGTACCATGGGCTTTGAATAATGATAACAACCTCAATATGATAGATAAGTGAATTTGGTGATTGAGTTGAAGATGGCAATTTTCTTATTTATATAAAAAAATAAGGATTGAAAATAACTTTATGTGGATGAAATAGAAAAGCTGAAGAGGCAAGAGAATCGACCATATAATTTTGATCTCTAAGAATATACTCAATAGTAAAAGGGATAAAATCCTTAGTAAGAGTGGTTGAAATTTGAGGATAAGTAATAAGTTTTTCACTTTTACATTGATAATCACCACTAACTTGATGGAATATAGGTTTAGAATCACCTAAATCATGAAGGTATTAAATGTCTAACTCAAGAGTAGCTCTTATGCCTAAGATAAGAGCTTCATATTTAGCCATATTGTTGGTGACATCAAAGATGAAGTAGAAAGCTAAAAGAATGATTTTAATGAGAAGACTTGTGAGAATGCAACCTACCTAGTTCTTTGAATGCTTTTAGTACCATTAAAGTTAAGGGTATAAGTATCCTCATGCAACTCAACATTAATTTTAGGGAGCTCCTCGATAACTACTTTTAATTTAGTAGTACTAGAGGGAGTGGAAGATTCATCAAGGTGATTGGCTTCAAGATCAGTGGTAAAGCTATGAAATCAATCTTTGAGAGAGATAGCCTAATTAAGACCTTCAATGTAAAGGTTATTATCATCAAGAAAGGTTATCTTGAAGAGAAGAAGTGGCTAGAATGGGAGCTGCAGCAATTTGATTGGATGTGAGTTAACCTTTGATATATTTTTGAGGGATGATGTGGAGATGAAATTCCATAAGTAATACCATTCATTTACCGATTATATCTCAATGAATAAATGATTTGAAGAATAAATAATGAAGGGTGTCAAAGTGAACAATGACATAAGTAGTTTGGTAAAGCATATAGTGATGAAGTTTTTCACCTACAAAATAGATAGTGAGGCAATCAAACTCAATTTTGGTATATTGTGTTTCATAATCGATGAGGCCTTGGATAATGTAGTAGATAGCATATTATCTTCCTGTATAATATTTTTGGGTAAGAATTGCCCCAACTAAAATAGGCGTGGAAGAAGTATATAGAATCGAAGGTTTACTGTTGGAAGGAGGATGAAGTGTGGGTGGGTGAAGCAAAGACTATTTCATATTATCAAAGGATTTTTGACATGGATCTAACCATTCTAAATTATTAACTTTCTTGAGAATGGAATTGACGGAGTGAGTTTGATATTCCATTTTTGGGATGAATCATCTAATTTCCCCGAGCTTGCCTAAATATGTACGAATCCCAAGAATAAAATGAGGAATATGCATGTTGATAATATCACTAATTTTTTTGGGCTCAACATCAATGCCATAAATACAAACCAAGAATCCTAACAATTTTTTAGATGTGATTTGAAATAAACATTTATAAGTATTCAATCTAACTTTATATTTAAGGAGACAGTCAAAGATGATCACAAGATTGGAAAGATGATTCTTACGATGTTTGGATTTAGTAATAAGATCATCCACATAGGTTTCAATAATTTTGTGAATAAGATCATGAAAAATGTGAGTCATTGTTTATTGGTAAGTAGCTCCATAATTTTTTAGGCCGAAGGGCATTTTGACATAGCAATAAGTGCACCAATTCATGGTGAAAGTAGTCTTATGTTGGTCCTTAGAGACAATATGAATCTGATTATATCCCTTGAATCCATCCATAAGAGATAACATTTTGTAACCAATCTTGCAATTAATGATGTCATCTATTGAAGGTAAGGGGAAGTTGTCCTTGGGACAAGCAAGATTAATATTGTAAAAATCAATACAAATGTGAATGACCATAATGACTTTATTCTAAATGGGGACAATGTTAGAAAACCATTTAGAATAATCCATTGGTTTAATATATTTAGCATCGAGTAATTTGTTGATTTCCTTATGACATAAAGTTGAAACTTTAGGAAGAAATTTTCTTTATTTTTCATGCACAAGCTTGGCATTAGGATAAGTAATGATACTATGAACCACAATGCTAGGTCAATGCTAGGCATGTCTTCATAAGACCAAGTGAAAGCCTCATGATATTTGTCAAATAATAGGCTAAAATTATCATGTTCGATAGATAAAAGCTCTCAATAAATTGTAATTCATTGAGTACAAGATGGAGTATCATATTCGATGTAAGTGGTTTCTTTGATAATCATGTAATTATCATATTGAAAGTGGTATGGTGCATTAGGTAAGGAAGAAATTAGATTTGTTCTAAGATCAATGCTATGAAGTTTTTGAAGCGAGGAGTTTTAGTCTTAAAATTTCCAAGTTTATGATGCTATTAAGGAAGTTGAGGTTCGCAATCATAAAGCAACTCAAGGATATCTTCATTGCTAGGAAAGGTAGGAAGAGGACCATAATAATCAACACCTTATTCAATATGTGAACTTTGATTGCCATGGCGATCAAACTCAGAGTGTATCTGCCAAACATCAGAGGCCTTAGCCTCTAATGTAATTTTGGGAGTAGAAGATATTATTGTGTTTAGATTTAGTGATGGGAAAAGGATCTGATGAAATGATAAAATCCAAAGGTGTAGGAAATTTTTGAGATCTGGAAATCATAATTTTCTCTACCACCCAGGAAGTATTGATAAGAGGAGGATTGGTAGGAGTCACATGATTAGTAGGATTGCCAGGATGAGAAATGGTATGCATATCTTGATTAAAATCATAATTTGGGATAATTCTTTCTAATAATGTTGGACATCCAAGTATCTAGATCGAGTTTGGGCCATGATATAGTTGTCATCATATGTTGGAGAAATTATACATACATGAGAGTTAGGGGGAGTTTTAGAAGATGAAATCATGTTATTATTGAATGTATGAGAAGACATGATGAGATGATCTTGAAATAATTTATCCACTCTAAAATCATTGCAAGTGAAACCATCTTCTAGTAAAGAAGGCTCCTGAGCATTACATGGAGGGGGAATGTTAGTAATCTTATCTATGAGAGGAATAGTCTACACTCTTGGTAAAAGAGAAGGTGAAATTCATTATGAAATGTAGGGAGATAACTTTGTAGTATTGTAAGTATGTTACAAATCATTGCGCTCATCATCTTCAGAATCTGAAAGAGTGACATGTAAATCAGGATTCATGTTGATGAACTCGGGTAAAGGAGCACTATTAATCTTAGGAATTTTAGGAATAAGAAATTGATGCAGGAGCATCCTTACACTTGGGTTAAGTTTTAGCATGTTTAAGTATATTTAGTTATTTTTCCCTCCATTTCTGAGTTTTCAAATTTGTAAATTTGGATAAATATTTCTTAAGCCTAAAAATCTAGTTTGTTGGGCAAATTTTTAAACGGTTTGAGTTTTCCTATGCTAGAGAACTGTTTTAGTCATATTTGGGAGGTTGTTATTCGAAGCCTGGGATGGAATCAAGTGTCTAAGTTAAGGAAATATGCTTTGTATGAGGATTGGTGTGTGTAAAATAGGGGATATGTATGTGTGAAAAAAAAGCAAGGCATAGGAGGGAGACTGGCAGTGTAGGACCAACACTAGGCGTATATTTGTTTTGATATATTAATAAATGTGTGTTCCTTTGAATAGAATTTTTTTCTGAGACCGAATATATGAAAGGGCATTGTTGTTTTGATGTTGATATACAAGGTTTGAATGAAAAAAATCATGTTGGGTCTGTGACAATCATACTATCCATGTACCTATACGCTGGGTCGCATATGACTATTGGGCAATTTTAATGAATTGATTTTAATTCTGCCTGTTTGCTATTAATATAAATTTTGGGCATTTTAATTCTAGTTGGGTCACTTAAATATATTGGTGGTAATTTTGGTAATGTCAAAGTATATGGTATGCTGGCATTTCAATGTGAAAAGTTAGGTGATGGCCGTTTCAATATATTGGTTTTAATTCTGATCATTCCAAAGCATATAGGTTAAGCTGGGCGTTCTAAGGATTTGAAACTAAACAACAATGTTGTGCTCAGGTGAGTCACCAAACTTGTTAGATATAAGTCTTAATTGAATGTTTATACTTTCAATTCAAATTAAAACATACCGAATCTACCAGAACAGTGCATTATATCTTTAAATCCAAAATTTTGTCTTGATTCAAGAAATGATGGGCTGTTAACCTTATGCATCATGAGTAAACTGTCCAAAAAGGAGAAAATTCAAGATGATATTCTATGTATGGAAGAAATAATTTGTCAAGACATATGTTTTATCCCTGTCTACAAGAGATTTTCTGTTCATCATTAAAAAGTTTGCTAAACATATAGTTTAGCATGTTTGCTAGAGGTTTGTTTCATCAATTTGGTATCAGAGCTCAAGGGATTGTGCACAATCTAAAGATCCAATAGAAGAAGAAGCTAGATGGCCATGAGAATTAGGAAGAGAGGTAGGGCTGGAGGAAGGTGACCTGGAGGACAGGTTGCACTGGCAGAAGAGATTAGGAACCTAACAGCTAGGCTACAACACCTAGAGATGGCTCAAAGAAGAGGCACTGACATGGGTCAAATCAGTGATAGAGAAGAGGAGCCACTAGAAGATGAATTGGTGGTGGAAGAAGAAACAACTGAAGATAGGTTGATTAGAGCCATTATGAAGGTGAACACAAAGCCAAAAATGGAGGTTCCAATGTATGAAGGTAATTTGAATGTGAAAGAATTAATTGATTGGAATAATACATTAGACAAATATTTTGAGTATGAGGGAATTGAAGAAGATGATAATAAAGTCAAGTATTCCATGACAAGGCTTAAGAGCCATGCATCCCTGTGGTGGGATGGAGTGCAAGAAGAAAGAAGAAGGAAAGGTAAGCCAAAGATCAGAAGTTGGGATAGAATGGTAGCAAAAATGAAAGGTAAGTTTATGCCTAAAGATTATCAATCAAATCTTTTTAAGCAATTACAAAATTTGAAGCAAAAAGAGATGTCTATAAAAGAATACACTGAATAATTTTATAGGTTGACTATAAGATCAGGTCATATTGAGGATGACACAGAGAAGGTAGCTAGATACACTAATGGGTTAAAATTTTCCATTCAAGATGAGATTAGTCTTCTCATTCCTAAGACAGTTGAGGAGGCATATCAATTTGCCTTGAAAGCTGAAGAGAAGATTGCAAGGAAACAAGCATCCTTCTCAAGAGGAAGGGGTAAATCCATCAGAGGTAGAGGATTTCAAGGAGGTAGAAGACAGCTGCAAACATCTCATGAAGAGGCCAGCAGCTCACAAAGCTCAAGAGCCAGCTATACACCAAGAGGAAGAAGGCCATACCAAGGATATCAAAGAGGAAGAGGAAGATTCATGGGCAAATGCTTTAAGTGCAACAAGTATGCAGGATACAGGGCATATGAGTGTCCAGAGAACCCTTCTACCAGCCATGAGAGGGGTGTACATGTGACCCAAGGTGAATAAAAAATGAAGAAGTTGCAACAGCTTATGAAGATACCCCAGAAGAAGGTCAGTCTCTTTTAATGAAAAGAATCTTGTTAAATCCAAATAAAGAAGTTGTAGAACCACCTCAAAGGAAAAATTTATTTAGAACCACATGTAAAAGTAAGGGGAAATGCTGTAAGGTCATCATAGATAGCGGAAGTACTGATAATCTTGTGTCAACTGAGATGGTGGAGAAACTAGGCTTGAAGAAGGAGGTACATCCTACACCTTATCAAGTCTCTTGGCTACAAAAAGGACACAAACTCCTGGTAAGTGAGTAATGTAAAGTAGATATTCAGATAGGAACATATAAGGATTATATTTTATGTGATATCATGCCCATGGATGTATGTCATATCTTGCTTGGAAGGCCTTGGCAGTTTGACAGGAAGGCCATACATGATGGAAGGCAGAATACATACATATTTGAAAAGGATGGAATCAAGCATACACTTACACCATTGAAAGAAGAGGCTGATACTATTGTAGGATAGAATTCCAAAGTATTGATAGTGAGTGGTAAAGAGTTTCTACATCAAATGAAGAAGGAAAAAGTAAACTTTGCTGTGATTGGTAAGCCAAGGAGTGTAGTCACTAATACTAAGTTGAATGATTTTCCATTAGAGATTCAAGATATGTTGAATGAGTACATTGACATTGTGGTAGAGGATTTATATAATGATTTACCACCATTGAGAAGCATTAGCCATCACATAGACTTGATTCCAGGAGCAAATCTTCCAAACAAGGCTACCTACAGGTTGACGCCAAAAGAAAATGAAGAGATCAAACACCAAGTTCAAGAATTGTTAGACAAAGGCTTGGTAAGAGAGAGTTTAATTCCTTGTGCTATCCCCATAGTGTTGAGTCCTAAGAAGGATGGGAGTTGGAGAATGTGTACATACTCTAGAGCAATCAACAAGATTACTATCAGGTATAGATTTCCATTGCCTAGAATTGATGATTTACTTGATTGTTTAAGTGGAGCTACATATTTCTCTAAGATATACTTGAAAAGTGGTTACCATCAGATTAGGATAAGAGAAGGGGATGAATGTAAAACAGCCTTCAAGACTAATGATGGACTCTATGAGTGGTTAGTTATGCCATTTGGACTAACCAATGCACCAAGCACCTTCATGAGGCTGATGAATGAAGTGCTGAAGGAGTTCACTGGTAAGTTTGTGATAGTATATTTGGATGATATTTTGGTGTTTAGTCAAACTAAGGAAGATCATTTGAAAAATTTGAGGATGGTATTGAGTAAGCTACATGAGGAGAAATTGCTAATCAATGTTAAAAAGTGTAGTTTTCTAAAAATAGAGTTGATATATTTGGGGTTTGTGATTTCAAAAGAAGGATTAAAGATGGATAAGAAAAATATTAAGGCTATAATTGAGTGGCCTACAACCAGGATCACATATGAGGTAAGAACCTTTCACGGTTTAGCTACCTTCTATAGGAAATTCATAAGAAAATTTAGTGGAATTGTTGCTCCAATGATAGAGACAATCAAAGGTGATAAAAGAAGTTTTTGTTGGATTGAGTCTACTGATAAGAGTTTTAGATTATTGAAAAAGAAGGTAACTGAAGAACCAATCTTAACCTTACCTGATTTCAATAAGCTCTTTCAAGTAGAATGTGATGCTAGTGGGACTGTAATAGGCACTGTTTTAAGCCAAGATGGGAAGCCTATAGCATATTTTAATGAAAAATTAAGTGATGATAAGAAGAAGTATTCATCCTATGATCAAGAATTCTATGCTCTTGTATCGGGTTTGAAGAAATGGAGGCATTATCTTTTGCCTAAAGAATTTGTTTTGTTCACTGACAATTATGCTTTATAGTTCATTAGCAATCAGAATAAGTTGAATCAAAAGCATGTCAAATGGTTTGAATTTTTACAAATCTTCACATTCACTATTAAGCACAAGAAAGGACAATCTAACAAGGTTGTAGATGTCTTAAGTAGGAGGAATCTGATCATGCAGGAATCTCAAGTAAGTATTTTGGGATTTAAAGATTTGAAGGAGCTATATAAGGAAGATCCAAACTTCAAGGAACCATATGAAGCTTGCATGAATCCAATAGGGGTTGATAGAAGTCCTTGGATAGATTTCATGATTCAAGAGGGTCTGCTATTTAGAGGCAGCCAGCTTTGCATTCCCAAGAGTTCCATGAGAGAGAATTTGTTGAAGGAAAAGCATAGTGGCAGCTTATCAGGACATTTTTGGCAGAATAAGACATTAGCACAATTGAGTGCTCATTACTATTGGCCAGGTATGGGTATTGATGTCAAGAATTTCATTGAAAGGTGTAAAACATGCCAATATGCCAAGGGAAGTAATCAAAATGTAGGTTTGTACCAGCCACTACCCATTCTAAATAGGCCTTGGGATTAAATAAGCATGGATTTTGTACTTGGTTTGCCAAGAACTCAAAAATGTCATGACTCCATATTTTTTGTGGTAGATAGGTTTTCAAAGATGGATCATTTTATTCAATGCACAAAAACAAGTGATGCTACTCAAATAGCTAATCTATTCTTTCAAGATGTTAGATTGCATGGATTGCCTAGAAGCATTGTTTCTAACAGGGACACCAAATTTGTTGGACATTTTTGGAGAACCTTATGGAAGAAATTGGGAACACAATTGAGTTTCAGTTCAGCCTATCATCCCCAAATTGATGGCCAAATAGAGGTTGTCAATAGGATCTTGGGCAACATCTCGAGAATCCTAGTAAGTATGAATCCAAAACAATGGGATCTTGCACTTGCACAAGCTAAATTTGCCTATAATGATTCTCCTAACAGAAGTACAGGATTGAGTCCATTTCAAATTATGTATGGAATGCATCCAAGAGGTGTGTATGAGTTAAGAAATCTAAGTAACATGGAGACAAGGAGTGCTGATGCAGAAGAATTTGTCAATGCCATGCAAAATTTGCATGAACAGGTAAAGAAGAAACTTGAAGAAAACACCATCAAGTACAAGCTAAGGGTAGATCAAAAGAAAAGAGAGGTCAGTTTCACTGTTGGAGACTTTGTTCTTGCTCACCTTAGAAAAGAGAGGTTCCAAGAAAGGGAATACAACAAGCTAAAGGTAAAGAAAATAGGACCATGCAAGGTAATAAGTAAGTTTTCAAATAATGCATATGAAATAGAATTGCCAAAGGGGATTGGAATCTCTCCAATCTTTAATGTTGTAGATCTATATCCATATAAAGATGAAGGACAACCAGCCAAAGAAACTAAAATAGGGGTAGATGAAGTTATCCAATGGGAGCAACAACTACCAAAGGAAGTGCCAAAGGAGATTGAGAGTATTTTAGACAAGAAAGTGGTTAAAAAGACAAGGAACAAAGAATATTTCTAGTATCTAACGAAGTGGAAGAATCTACTAGTTAAAGATGCAACATGGTTGACTGCAAATGACATCCTCAAGCTGGGCACAAGTATAGAAGAAGTGATGCAGAAAAACAACAAGTGAAGGATACTTCCTCTGCTCCTTGGAAGAATGATGCAGGAGCATTCTTACACTTGGGTTAAGTTTTAGTATTTTTAAGTATATTTAGTTGTTTTTCCCTCCATTTCTGAGTTTTCAAATTTGTAAATTTGGCTAAATATTTCTTAAGCTTGAAAATCTAGTTTGTTGGGCAAATTTTTAAATGGTTTGAGTTTTTCTATGTTAGAGAACTATTTTAGTCATATTTGGGAGGTTGTTATTTGAAGCCTGGGATGGAATCAAGTGTCTAAGTTAAGGAAATATGCTTTGTATGAGGATTAGTGTATGTAAAATAGGGGATATGTATGTGTGAAAAAAAATAAAGGCATAGGAGGGAGACTGGCAGTGTAGGACCAACACCAGGCATATATTTGTTTTGATATATTAATAAATGTGTATTTCTTTGAATATATATATATTTTGAGACCGAATATATGAAAGGGAGTTGCTATTTTGTTGTTGATATGCAAGGTTTGAATTTAAAACTCATGTTGGGTCTATGACAATCATACTATCCATGTACCTATATGCTGGGTCGCATATGACTGTTGGGCAATTTCAACGAATTGATTTTAGTTATGGCTATTTGCTGTTAATATAATTTTGGGCATTTTAATTCTAGCTAGGTCGCTTCAATATATTGGTAATTTTGGTAATGTCAAAGTATATGGTCTATTGGCATTTCAAGGTTTAGCCTGTTTGCTAGAGGTCTGTTTCATCAGATATCAAGGTTTATGATTGAGAAGCTAGATGATCTATGGGTTGGGGTTAGCTTCATGTTTATACCAATTTCTATTATTTAATAATTTAATACATTGACTACCAAAAGAATCAATGGCCCTCATTTGATGAGTCCATGGAAGACCAAGGAGTATGTTATAAGATGAAGGAAGATCAAGGACCATAAGCTTGGTTAGAACACTCTTAGGTCCAACGGTTAATGGAAACCAAATATAACCAAGTGACTTTTGATTAGTCTTGTCAAAACCATGACATGTAAGATGTATTTTCTTGAGATGACCCTTATAATAGCGAAGTTGTTGAATAAGCCATAAAGATGTGACATTACTAACAAAACCTACATCAACAAGAATTTTTTGAATAAGAGTGGTATTAGTGGCTACTTTAATAAAGAGTGGCATATTATCAACATGAAAAATAATTTCATCATTAATAATATCCTCTTCAAGAAAATTAATGGAAGGTTTGGAAGTGGGACACATAGTTTCATTGGTATTGACATTGGTAGGTTGAGATTCAATAGAAGGTGGTTCTTCATCTATGGAGGATGGATCTTCAATTTATTGAATTTGTTGCATAGTAATTTATGATGATAGGGTGAAGTATGAACCAACTCTATAAGAGGAATCTTACAAGGCATAGAGTTGAGTTCTTCAAGAAAATTCCAATGTGATATACAAGAACCAACATGAGGTTTAGAAGGTAAATTAATTTTGGAAGGTATAGATGTGGTTAGAGGATCGGAAGGAGGCATTTATTCCTCAAGTTCTTATGAATCAATATTAGTGGTGGTAGTATCTTTAAGAAGTTGTTATTCTAAAGATGGATTCTTGTGCTTTGTAATGATATCTTTGTGAGCTAGTTTACAATGATAATTAACCTTGGTAGTGTTGACATATTGAGAATTGTTAAAGTATTGGTCATAATCAGCATCAATGGCACAAACATCCTTAGAAGATGATTGATTATTTGAAGAGGATTGTTGGTTATTAGAGGTCAAATATTTAAAATTTTGTCATTTTTAGGAAGTTATAGTGTATTATTAATGATTAAGATTGATCATAGGCTCATGATTGAATGAATCACCAAGCATATAGGAGACAAACACTTTGTTCAACTCTCTACAAGATTCATGAGAACACCCACTATCAACTTGGAACTATAAAAATAGAATGGGGTCATACCACTTAGGAGGAGCATTGGGATAGATGAAGGGTTTCAAGGGAGGTAAAAAATGTTTGATTTGGTGAACCAAAAGAGGTATAGGAGAAGGTGAAGGAATATCAATTTTTGCAACTCCTTATTTAGTTTGTAGAACATTACTAGTGATAGAATTAGATGTTTGAAAATATCCTTTAGTAAGTTTATTATTAGGTTCAAATTGCTTCATAAGAAATTCTTGATGTTTAGCTTAATCAAGATCCTCATTAAGTGTTTGAGGATCAAAGGTTAGAAACTTATATTTGAGAGTGGGAGTTAAAGTGGTGATAAAGATTTTGAATACATTATCATCAATCACGTTATGGTCAGATTTATGAGCTAAAGGTTTCCATATTTTGATAATGTTATGAGCTAATTCAATGGGAGATTGATTAGCATTGATGAAGTGGATAAGACAATTTTTAGGGAGATCACTATGGTGAAACTCTTTAACTAAAGGATTAAATAAATATTTAAATTGCCAAATAGAATGTAGGGGAAGTTGAATATACCATTCTAATACATCAATAGTGAAATTTTTGACAAAGATTTTAGTAGTGGCAAAGGTATTAATTTGGATCCACTCTTTGTAAAGGTTTCCAAAGGCTTTAAGAAATGAGGTAAGGTCTTTGGTCCCACCATATTTAACAGTTGGAGATGTGTTATCAATATCAATGGAAATAGTGAAGGGAGTTAAAGGCTCATTTTGAATGCTTTGAACCATCTTTTTATTCATTATGGGTTGAGGAAGAACATTCCCTGATGCATCCCTAAGAGGTGGAGGAATATAATTAGGATTAGCTTGAGGATGAATAGTTGGACGTTGATTAGCCACATTGATTAAGTGTTATTGAAGTTCCATCATTTAGTTAGTATTATATTTTTTCATAATGCTCATTTGTTGAATGGATTTGTGTTTGTAGGATCACTCCTAAAATTAGTATTAGGGAGAGGATTGGAAGAAGAAGGATTGTTAGTAAGATTGTTGATTAAACATGTATCAATCACTCCCACATTATTTTGAATATTTTTAGATGTTTATTGGTATGTATAAAAAGGAGTAGATCCATCAACTTTATATTTAGGTGTTATTTACATCAAGTTATAGGTCATGGATGAAGGAGGGGAAGAGGTATAGCAAGAGTGATGGTGCTTTTGGAAGGAAAAGAGAGGGAGAAATGAATATCCCATATAGTATCTAAATATATTCAAGCTATCCTATAATATTTTGATGGGAGACTTAATTTTGACTGAAGAGAGATGAACTTAATACAAAATTAGAGAAATAGGAAACTAGATTGATGAAGAGGGAAAGTAGAAAATAATACATGGTTGATTGGGTTGACCTACCACAACAAAGGGACTTGCGAACTATACAAGATCAATTCGGTCAATCCAATACAGTAAATAAAGGTAATAAAAAGATGTAAAAGGTGGTACAAACTATACGAGGTTGACTAGGTCAATTTAGTATGGTGAATAGGAGCTAAAAAAGGTACATGGTTGACTAGGTTGACCTAATACAATAGATAGGGAAGAAAATAAAGTTAATAATAAGTTATGAACTAAGGCAAGACAATTTTTTGTAGCTAATATAGGAATGCAAGCACTGAAGGAAAACAAAGTGTCAATTGAATCAATGTTGCCTAATCCAATTGAGGCACACAAGACAAAACCTTACACTAACACTAGCTAATGCAAGTTTTTGTACACAAAATTAAGGAAAGAGCAATAAATCAACTTATAAAGTAAAGAGATAACTAATTGGTCAAACTAAAATGATTTATTAGATTATTAAGAAATGATTTTAAATATGATTGAAAGTTGGCTATAATCAAGGTAGTAAATAACATTCTAAGGATTGTTTCAAGTAGTTTGGGCTAAAAAGGACTGTAGTGGCAATGGTACATGCTTGGTATTGGGGCCTACCCTTTCACTTCACATAATGTATCTATAAGGGTGTTTAGTTCTTATCCTAAATATACCATTAACCACACTTTATATTTGACCAAAGCATCAAGTCAACTTCCCCTTTGGTGATGAAATCCAAGTAGGTTGGCCTTGTATATTTATCTTATTTATTGTTTTTTGTGATTTTGTTGTGTATAAATAAGATATAAATAGTGAAAATAGTAAATTAATTAAAAATCCTCTAATTAAACTATGTGAGATATTTTAAACATGCAAGCAATATGGAAAAAAATGTGAAATAGTTAAAAATATATAAGGTTAATTCCAACTTTGAAACAAGGTATAGTGTTAACACTATATGAAAAAAATATAGAACAAGGTCGACAGGGTCAAACCTATACTTTAGAAGAAAGGTATCAAAATATACAAGGTCAACCAAGATCAACCTAGTTATTTCAAATAATGAATAGAACATAGAACTCGGTCGACAAAGTTGATCCAGTTGACTATGCAATGGTTATTTTAAAGACTTAAAAATATGAAAGGAAATACATGAAATAGATAAATAGAGAGGTATAAAGGAACCTTGGTGGATCAAAGATGAAATTGAAGAATATTTATAATGAATAACCTTGAAGTATACTTGATAAATCTACAAACTAGGTCAATAAGATTGATCAAGTTGTGTAGGAACCTAATGTAAAGTACTAAAAATGTATAGGGTGGATTGGGTTGACCTAGTAAGATGAACGGGATGTATGAAAGGATGGAAACCTATACTAGGTTGATTGGGTTGATTTCATTACCTATTCCTAGCATCCTGTGCATAGAAGTTAGAAAACTAGGTCAATAGAGTCGATCTAGTATGATAAAAATAATGATTAAAAGAATCAAAATAAGTGAAATAAATCCTACAAGTGTTAGTTTCGCATCAGGTTCACCAGAATGTATACAATTAGAAATTCATCATGTCTATAAATCAATCCTATCTTAGAGAAGATAGAGCATACCTATACTTCCCATTAGGATACACTTGTTAAGAAGGAGCATGACCAATATAGAGATTTGCTAGACCTAATTAGAGGATCACTTGTCACATCATATCGTGCTAGGAAGGGTTTTAAAGCCTATAGTCTAACACAATCACACAATAATATAAATGGATTTCTAAGGTTTAATGCATTCACTTATTCTAATATCAATAAAGTAAATCTAATCTAATGCACACCAAAGATTTTGGCACAAAATGAAGTGTGGATAGAATATAACAAACATGTATAGGGAACTTTAATTAAAGTAAGTATGAGTAACACCCTAATACATAAAATGTGAAAGATAGAATTATTCAAGCCAACACTTATTCTACTTCTATCTACTAAAAAAGAGGGGAATAAAATTAGAATATACTTAATTGAATGTGAACCCATCAATATTCAATCTCTCCCTTGGCCAAAGGGAATTTTTAAGAGGATCACTAAGAAAGGAGAAAGAATCTAAGACTTATCCACAAGACTAGATTTTCCATATAAGAAACCTAAGCTAAGTCTCCTAAAGTAGAATGGTAGAAGATCAGGTTTTTAATAAGTGTGAGTGAATAACAAATATTTATTGTACATGTAAATAATGAATGAAATGTTCTTGCATATATAGGTGGATCTTACCGTAAATCCTTTTTGAAACTTCTATTGTAGAGGGTTGACCTAGTGTGTTTCTGAGGATAATTCACTAGGTTTGAGCTTGGTTAGCCAAAAGGATAACAAGTTAAGAAAGTGAAAAACACCCCTAAACTATATAGGGTCAACCTAGTCAACCTAGTAAGATGACTCACAAAAATGGGTTTAAGACAAGAAAAGGAGGAATGGAAAGGGGAAAAGACTAGAGGAGTAGTCAAGGATAGATAAATATATTATGGAATGATTTTTAAATATGGTTGGATTGCTAATAATGTGGAAAAAGGGACAAAAATCCTATGAATCACTAAACATTTTCCCACCCCTTTATTGATGCACCCCTTAAGTGTGCACTCAGAAATATTGAGTCTTGATAGGTTCTTGCAAGATGTAAAGTGTCAGTATTTGATAAAAGGTTGAAAATATTGTATATAGACACCAATTACAAATTAATAAAAATATATCCAAATTTTTAATGACATAATATAACTAAAACATGACCATCACCAAATCCATAATACCCAAATGATTAACTTATGCTTCTTATTAGACTATAAGATCAAATTGCATGCAATTATTTTGACTTCCAAACAACATTTGTTAACAAATAAAAATGCTAACCAAATACCAAAATGAATTAACACTTAACCAAACCATGTAAGATAGTCTCAAGACCATTATGTATTTTTTAAACAAAAGAGTGCATGCAAAAATTATTTAGGAAATTATTCTATTTAAAAGATTCCTCAACATACCAGCATTTAGAAAACCTAGGTTAAATCATCAAATTTAATTGAAACCAGGTCAAACATTCCAAATGTTTCAAAATAAGGACATTATACTTCAATATTTTGATGAATATTTTTTCAAAATTATTTAAATTTATAAAAATATAACTAGAACATAGAACACGTAATAGATTTCCACATTTCAAACCAAATCTTCAAAAAATATTTCTCTAGCCAAATAAAGAACTGCACATATCTTTAAAAATGTTATAAAACTATACCAAAATATCACCATATTTCCTTTGAATCTTCCAAAATGTGTCCAAGAAGAGATTTGATTTTGTATTAGGATTGAGATGGAATGAAACAAAAAAGCAAAAACTTACCGCTTATATTTCCTTAATTTCCTTTTACTCGTTGAGTTGTATAATTTTTTTATTGATTTATAATAATATACCGACTTACCATCTCATCATGCTAAAATTAAAGGATTGCTAATCAATTTAGTATTCTATTTACATTCTCATAAATGAACCGCAAAATACATATTCCTAGTAAAGTACCCAAAACTTAATGCACACAATCCTGTCGAATATGCCACTTCAAGTCTCAAGACTAAAAGCTATAAACTCATTAGTGACCAAATCTATGGTGAATCACCATTAAAATTTCAAAACTTTGCTTCTAAATACCACTTAATCATGGTCAGTATTTAACTTAACTTTGATCACCAACAGTAATATGACTTTTGAAGTAATCGAATTAAAGTATATCACTAAACACATATATGATATTAATATTACCTCCAATATAAAAGAAAAAGTGAAGCTGATATATAAATCAATCCTAAATTGAATAAGTCAAATCAAGAAGTTATACCACTTGTCAAAACATAGATTATTTGGTTTATGAATAATATGGATCAGATAAACATACCTAAGGGATATCTTATCATATGATATGGCTAGAGAGGGTTCTCCTTCAACAAAAGTGGTATTCATGTTACAATTTGATATCAATCTTTCCCAAGACAAAATTTATCCTTCATGTATGAAATCCTAAGCAATGACTCCTCAAGTAGAATGGTGGAAATGTAGACTATAAAGAAGTGTAAATGATTGATTATCTCTATTGTAAATGAAGTAAAAGGAGTTATATATAACTTTAAATTAACCCTAATCACTCTTAGAATTTTAGCTGACAAAGTCAGCCTAATCAACCTTGTTAAGCAAGAAATAGTACCATTAGGTCTCAAACTATGCCAACTTGGGTCAACTCAGTCTCATAATGTACTAATCCTATAATGAAGATGACCAAAATAATTATGTTAAGTGGATGGTAAAAAAAGGTTTCTCTTAATTAGGGGCTATTTGAGATCATGAGTTTCTAAGAGAAGAGTGTGAACTAGGTGTCAAAGCTTAGGGAAACATGTAGGAGGGATTTATATTAGTTTTTACATGGTGGTAAAGTGGACAAAAATCTTGTAAAGACCAAAGGTTTTCCCACTCATTTCTTGATTCACACTTTAGGGCTTGCAATCAGAGATATTGAGATTTGATGAGTTATTATAAGAGAGAAAACATCTATAATTGATAAACTTTGAAAATATTGTGTGTATACATATGCCCCATTGGAATCCCTTCACATGTCATGCACCTATATAATGGGATGGTACTTTGAAAAAAGAACATAGAAACAAACAACACTGAGATAAATAAATTATAATATAAAGTAATATGATAAAGGAGAGGAAAGAATCAAAAAATAAATATTTGTACCTACCTTAGTGCCATACAGTAGAAATGATGTGAGAGAAATTAAGAGGTATCCAATGTAGGGAAACATGTGGTGATCCTACAAAATAAGATAAAATTCAAAATTATTGAGAAAATATGTGTGGTATGTAAATTTTTTCTCAATGACGTTAGGATTCTAGAATATCTTTCAGCTTCGCAAAAGAGTTAGTAGAAATATAGTTATGAGAAAAATTCAAAATATAGTAGAAAATAATTGACAATTATAAAATTTTAGGTTATAAATTTAAATAGGTTAAAAAATATTCATTTGTAATTTGTCTATTCTCATAAAATAGAGCTCTGAGAGACCTAGACTAACATAAAGAGAAATGATGTTGAGGAGATGACATCTGTGAGACAGGGTATGCCTAGTGGTAGTAGTTGGTACAACTCAGGGAACCGACACATTAAATTCAAAATTATGGTAATTTTTATTCAATATTAATCTAATTTTGAAAATTTACACATAAAGGGAAAATCGTGTAGTGAAATTTATCTTAGTAAATTTATAGGTAGAGTAGGAATTATATGGTTAAATGGATGGGAAGCAATAGGTGATGTAAAGGAATTAATGATAAATAAGGGAGAATCATAGTGGATTTTGAACATGGTTTAGCATGTTTATTTATTATAAAATTTGATATAATAGTTGTAGGGATGACTACATAGCAAATGGCTGACATAGTTATTTAGTCAATGGCTGACTGCATAAGGTAGGCCTACCTAGTTGGGTGATAGGGCTAAATTTATATGAAGTGGTTGACATAGTTATATAGTATGGTATAATTTGTATGAGGTGTCCAATGTAGCAATTTATTAGGGTTGAATTCATAGGAAGTAGCCAACTTAGTTAGGTGATAAGGCTTTATTTTTAGGAATTGGATAGCCTAGTTAGGTGATAGGGCATACTTTGTAGGAAGTGGTTGACTTAGTTAGGTGACAGTGAAAATTTTATCTAAAGTAGCCAATTACATAATAAAGGGGTGAGGAAATAACAAAAATAGGTTAATGAAGTATTTAATTTTAAAATTGAGTAATTTTAGAATGTATTTTCATGATTTTAATGTCGATGTCTAATACATTCTATATTGTTTGGCATTTTACAGAGCCAATGAATATTCTGGCATTTGGTGGATACAACATGGCTATTAAATTTGTTGGAGAGACTATTATTCGATGACTATTAATGGTTAGCCTCCTTAGGATTTATATGTATTGTGGATATGTGCAGGATCCAACTAACTGTTGAATTACTCATCATGTTCCTTGGATCATGGTAGTGATTAACCAACACGTTATGATGGATGGTGGATGGGGATATGATAGAGGTTTAAATTACATTAGAGGACATCCATGTTTCACTTGGATTGGTTATTATAGGTACACCTATAGTTTATAATGCCTTAGAGTCTAAGGCTGAGAGGTGAGCCTTAGCCCTATGGGGAACTGGCTTAGAGAGATATTTCACTAGATTATCTATACATTTATTTGATGTTTATATATCGTTGTATAGGTAACCAAGAGATTATTCATTAACTAGAGACTATCAACAGAATTGTTATTCATAAACTTTAGATGATAAGAGTTAGGAATTTTGAGATATATTGAAACACATTGATGGAGTTTTATATTTCATACTGGAGATAACATGACATATCACATTGGATAGATTTGAATACTCCTAGAAATAAAGTATGAGATACAACATTGAAGAGATTTGAAAAATCATATAAGGAGAAATCATGATCTTATTATAAATGGAATTTTGACATATAAGATGCACCTTTGTAGTGAACATGTTTGGATTGTTGGGCACATGAGTGTGTTGGATGAAGAATAGAGCATGGTAGAACCATGAACTATAATATAAGGACCCATGTATGAATTATATGATTTTGTACATTTTATAACTTGTTTATATATTCATCCTTGTAAGTCTAATCTAACAATAAAATAATTTGAAGATTATTTCCTTTTCTATCTCGAAAGGTTGGAATGTGAAGAGACAACAGATTGTAAAAGACTATATATAGCCCTTTACTCTAATAGAATAAAGATATGATGTATTGATAGAGATTCATCAAATATTTCTATTATGGTTTTCATAATCTTATTTTATATATGGTTAATGCACAATGAATGCTCTATTTTAATTTAATCTATTATTGAATGCTATGTTGCTTATGTACTGTATTCTATTAGGATCTATTTTACTCATGCTCTTAGCTATATTTTTGCCTATAATAGATGGTATGTAATGATGTAGTCTCTTTTTTTACCCTTTTTTACTCTTCACTACATAATATATCTTTGTGATTAATATGTTCTTGATTATTTTTAGGAACCTATGATAAAAATGGTACGGTGAGTGAGTAACCTATTTGGATAAAATATGCTAAGATGGTTGCTAGTGAAAAGAGACATAAAAAGATGGTTAGATGAGAGAATATAAAATTTTATAGAATAATAATCATGGTGAGCCATAAAAATTATAGATGGGATTATTAAAAAACACCTCTATGATGAAATATATGAAATTTTTGGTGTGAGTTTCCTAGATTATTAACTACATGGCTAGATAGATTAGAGTATTATTGCTTCAATCTGAGTAGAATAGAATTTATAATCTGAACTAAGAAAATCTTATAAAAACTATGAAACCTAGATACAAATTGGTCCCAAGTAATAGATTATTGGATGAAGACTACAATCTATGGATATATTATAAACTTCATAATACAAAGATATAGAACTTTTAAGACTGTGCAAAATTGATATGTCCAGAGGATAAGAGGGAAATTTTTATAGTGGCTACCTTTGTTGATAAAAATGTTGGTTTTGAAAAAATCCATGGTACCTACTCCAGTGAACATGGATTAGTCACTTTGGGCACCATGTGGGTGTGTGGGGGAGAAAGTGAATGATGAAGAGCTATGTAAAATGAACTTGAACCTGGTCACAAAAAATGAAAGGTGAAAAGACTCAAAGAAAGAAGAAAATTATAATACTATAAAGGGAGCTAAGACAACAAATAATGTGGAAGAACTCAAATTTGGAATGGTGCATAGAGTATGTCCAAGGGGAACATCATAATGATTATTTTTAAAGGTAGAAAAAATATATAGAGAGAAGAGGATTCAGGTTGGTTTGATTCATTTACTAAGAAGTTCATAAAGATCATTATAGAACTAAATTGGGTATTAGAATTTAAGAAATTAAAATAAAAAAGATTTCTTTTTACTCCTAAAAATATTAGTGAACATCAGCCTATAGTCACAGTAAACACTATATGGTCACTTAACATCATAATAAAAAGTGTGCAGTCACCAACAATCATAGTTTCTAGTATTCAAACATCTGTAGTAAAAATTACTAGCCTACCATGTATGGAGATTAATGCAAGTATGTTTTTAACTTAAATTTCTTATGATGGGTCTATGAAACCTAAACAATACTTAATAACCTATGAAATTAAATGAATTATAAAAAGAGTAACATTAGATGATGTGAAAAAGTGCAAACTTGTAGGGGATTTAATAGGACATGCCTTGAAATTAATTTAAAAAATAAATGTAAATACCCATGATCTTGCATAAGTTAAATATTTTCAAGTAGCATAAATGAAGGTATAAAATGTTAGAGTCGAGTTATTCAAGACCCAAAGGAAATTTAGTAAAAAATTAGAGAAACAATTGGAGAATATGATTATAGGTTTTTTGATGTGATTAAAAATTAAAAACTATTTTAGAATACAAGGACAAGGATGATTGGTTTGTAGAAGGTCTAAAACCAAGAATAAGGTTGTTCTACAATCCTAGTTCTCCACCAAGGACAATGCTCAATTTACTTCTATATGAGTTGAACAAATAGAAGATTATACAGAAATTTCATTGATAGGATTAAAAGTATAAGCTAAGTTAGATGCTTTTTTGAGGAAGATTAATGAGATTCATGAAAATGATTAGTCTAAATTAGGCTTATGGTGTATAGAGTATGTCCAAGAGGAACATCATAAAAATAACTATCTAACAATTAAAATATGATTTTGTGAAATCTTTAGGGTAGTTAGACATCCTAAATCTAAGTGTCATATTCATTAGTAATATATTCAAAATTCACACAAAAAGTACTATAATTTTTGTAAATCTACAAATCATGATGAGATAAGCCAATAAACTTTGAAATAATAAAAACAAGATATAATGAAGAATGTCTTTATAGTTGTAGCTCAACAAATACTTATTGTAAATCAAGCAATTCTAGGACCAGATGTGGATATGAAAAATGTGATTGAAGATAGTCTAGGATGGATGCCTTCATCGACTCAATATCAATCACCATAATATCAACCACAAAGCCTAGAAAGCTAGAATACTATGTCATCTCCCTCATAACAATATTATGGTCAATATGCATAACCCTAGGATAATATAAATCGTTATAAAAACATGTAAAATGGACTCTAAATTATCTTAAACACTAATATGGGGGATATTACATAGATGGATTAGTATGGAAGATATGCTAGACAACAATCACATAGGTGGGCATATCAACATTATATAGGAGGCTATAGAGGGGGATATAGGGGAGGATATTATGGTAGATATTAAGGATGTCACAATAATGATAATCGATAAGCTCAAACCCCTATGAAATGTTATCTATTCAATGCATATAATCATTATACAAGGAACTTCCACACCAACCCTCAATAACATATATGTTATGTATACTTTAGAGTCAAAGTTTAACACCAAATAGAATATTTCCTTGTTTTGTAGAAATGAAGGAGAAGCCAATGCATAATGTAAATATGATCAATGTGTAGCCAAAGGAAAATTCATTTGTGTTAGCCATCACAAGGTAATAGACAATTCAACAAGGCTTTCCTCATTCAAAAATGCCTCAAGATCATGGCAATAAAAAATTTAAGAGGGATAAATACCCTGATCCTGCTACAAAAATACTTTAATTTATCAAGATGTGTAAGTATTACTAGAAATAAAAAATAATCCTATTTTTGAGGATGAGAACATATCCATTAATGCTCAAATTTATGGGTGAATTGTTAGGATAATAAGGAAATAAGGTGTTGTGATTGCTTCAATTGATGTAATGAAACTACTTAGTACACTATGTAATGAATATATATATATATATATATATATATATATATATATATATATATATATATATATATATATAATATCACTAACCTCCTACACAATTTATTAGAGTGTGTACAACAAGGACAAAGAAGGGCCAATAAAGTAGTTTGGTATGTCAAGATGAAGAATCCTTGGGATGTGGATTAACAAATGGATATTTAGTTAGATGGATATGAAATTAGAAATTAATTATTTGATTTTATAAGAATAGTCAATATGATTCCCTGATCAACATGGGAAGCCATTGGTTTACCATCTATGAGCTACAGTCTAGTAACATTGAATTTGGTCAATTATGGCATAGCCAAACCCATTTGTAGGTTAGAAGATGTTAAAATTAAATTGGTTGAGCTCATTTTCCTAGGATACTTTGAGTTTATTCACATGAAGATAATATAAACTCACTACCCTACCTTAATCAGTAAGAAATGGGCCTATGATGCTTATAAGACCATCAATACTACATGAAATCAGTTAGAAGTGCATCAAAAAGATAGAATAGTGGTCATACATCTAAATAAGTTAGATAAAAATTAATATATCATCCCTAAAGAGCTAGAGTCTCCTTATGTTTATGGGGACAATAGATGGTTTAAAGTGAGTACAAATTAAAGGCAAAATGAGGTGTAATTTATAGAGTGTCAAAATTGGAAACTAGGTACTACATATCAAGAACAATGACTAGTATTCAAACCTATTATAATAATGTCTCCAGTTTGGTAGGTTCACAACAAAGAGTATGTTTCTCTTTTAGTGTGTTCTCTAAAAATATCTGAAGTAGAATTCTTATGTAATACTCATGAAACTATGATGAACTATATTGAACTACCCCTAGAAGGTATCCTACCTTGGGATTTAACATTATCCATAAGTTGTGAATTGGATGCACATATCTAGAATTATTCTAAAAAAGGTCATGAGTTTGGACCTCTATGTATGGTGTTCACTGTAAAATTATAGATACCTCAATACTTTGTGATAGAGGATCTCAATCCATTCATATTGAGGCTTGAACACCATGTACCAGAGGTGGATCAACAAGTCAATGTAATCAGCTATAAATTGAAAGGAAGTACTACAAAATAGTTGGAAGTACATAAGAAATAATAAATATAGTGAGAATAATCATGAAAAATTTTATGTTCAATGTTTTAGGTACCAGTTAGTCTCAAATCAAAATGACCTTTCTTTTAATAAATTCATTGTAAAAAATTTAACATGTATCAGTGAATAGATATATGGACCATATAAGGAGTATAACCAAAATATTGGGTCCACATATTTAGCCACACCCTTGCACCTCTACCAACAACTTGGTATATGCATCAATAGCTTAGAATATAAATAAAAAATTGGGCACAACTTCAATAATATTTCATTCAAACTTTTGTGTTTTGAGATAATAATCCACTAGTACATAGTGCCTCACAGAAAATTAAAAATTATATATGTCATGGATGAATAGAAGAATTAGTGACTATAGATGAATCATCATCTCATCATGAGGCTATGCAAGACTTGGATCTCGCACTACATAATTATAAAGCTGAACAAAATAAATAATTTCTTGTTTAGCCATGTAATAGAATAATTAATAATCTAATAGAATCAAGTGATAATGATAGTGATAGAGATCACGATCTAGAAGGTTTATTTGAACCACAACATGAATATGAACCCAAACCAGTGCAAAGTGTAGATAAAGTGGAAGATGAAAAATTGCACAACATCAACATTCCATAACATGAAGTTAAGTGCATTCTACAAGATACTCTGTCCAGTGGATCAGGTAAGATATATCATGAACCTTTATGAAAGATTAAAAGAAATTTTGGTATAAAGTTAGACCCTAACCTGAAAATAGTGAGAGATTTATAGAGACAAGATAAAATATATGAGGACTTATTGCTATTAAGAGATTATCAAGATGTGTTCCCAAGAAAATTATTATAAGTAAAAATCATAGATCCATATCTAGGAGAAATGCACATACAACTAAAAGAGTGTGTGCACCCTATCAAAAAGTGACCTTCTAAGATCACTCCTAATATGAAGATCAAAGTAAAGGCCAAAAATTATTGAATGCAAGAAGTTGGAATCATTTATCTAGTTGAAAAGGTAGAGTGGGTGAGTCACATGGTTATTCAACCTAAGAAAACAAGATAAATTCAGGTGTGTGGGGACTATTATTCACTTAGTGATGTTTATGTTAATGATCCATTTACAAATCATTTTATATATGAAGTCATCGAATTCATGGCTAGGCATGATTTATATTCATTTATGAATGGTTTAAATGGACACCAGTAGATTCTTAATTGCCAAGGAAGATTAGGTTAAAACCACTTTTGCTACTGAATGGGGATTTTTGGCATAAAAAGTAATGCTATTTGGTTTATGATATATACCTGATGTATTTTATATAGATATGGTTAGCATATTCAAGGATTTCATTCATGATTTCTTAGAAGTCTATTCGGATGACTGGGATCTCTTATCTGCATATAAATAACACTTATCAAAACTAAGGTAGATGATGGAGTAATGTCAATCTTTTCAGATCACTTTAAATTTAAATAAGTGTCTATTATTTACACCTCTTAGTGTTTTTTGAGCCATATTATGTGTAAAAAAGGTATTTCATTCAACCTAGATAAAATTGTTTTTATAGTAGAAATGCCACCTCCTACTAACTTAATTAAAGTGTGTACCTTACTTGGTTATAAGGGATATTATCAAAAGTTTATAAAAGGTTATATATATATATATATATATATATATATATATATATATATATATATATATATATATATATATATATATATATATATATATATATATATATATATATATATATATATATATATATATATATATATATATATATATAAGAAATTACTACACAAGGATACAAAATTAAAATAGACACCACACCATCAAACAACATTCATTGATTTAAATCAAATATTGGTAATAACACTGATCTTATTATTTCCTTACTAGGAGAATCCATTCCACATACATGTTGATGCTTCTGGCACTATAATAGGACCTATTTTAACACAATTAGATGAAGGTTGGTTGGACCAACAATAAAGTTTTATAGCAAGAAAATATCACATGCAAAAATGAATTACATGATCATAGAAAGGAAATCACTAGCTTTGGTTTTTTCCTTGAATAAGTTTTAGGATTAATTATTATCTAATCCTTTTGAGCTCTTCATAGATCACTAGACATTATGATACTTGGTTAATAAGCCAATACTAGGAAGACGTATATCAAGGTGGTTAAAGCTCTTTAAGGAACTTCAATTACAGATTAATGTTAATCTAAGATTAAAGAATGTGGATTAAGATCACCTTAGTAGACATCATAATGGGGAGGAATTAGAGGAACTCAAATATGTATCCCCAGATGCACATTTATTTAAAACTTCTACAGTTTCTAATAATGTGGAATATATTACAAATTTATTAAAACAAGGAACTTTTCCTACACACTACACTGAGTGAGATAAGAACTAAATTGTCACCCAAGCTGTATTTTTTAACCTTATTAATGAATTCTTAAACAAGCTTGTCAAAGATGGTGTATTTCACAGAGTACCTCTAGAACATGAACAACCAAAAATTAACCAAGATCAAGGAATTGATGGAGGTCATTTTATAGGAAAGTCCACTATAAGGAAAATATGATAGATTGGTCTTTGGTCGCTTACATTATTTGATGATGTGCATAGAGTTACTAAACACTATAATGTCTATCAAAGAATGGGATATCCAAAGCAATGCGATGAAATTACTTTGCTACCCATGCTTTTGGAATAACCCTTTGAATAATGGGGAATTAATTTTTTTGGACCTATATCTACTCCAATTAAATTTAGTCAAACTTGATATATTATTATTACAATAGATTATTTCATGAAATGGGTGGAAGTTGATGCCACTTTAAGATGCAGTGCAAAAGACACTCTTAAATTTTTATATGAAAACATCATCATGAAGTTTAGATGTCTAGTTAATATTATAAGGGATAGAGGCATGCATTTCATAAATAGTACTATCAATACCCTCATTTAAGAATTCATGATATCACACAATAAAAGTATAGCTTACCATCATTAGGTAAATGACTAGGCAAAAGCATACAATAAATTATTGGGGAATATGTTAACAAAAATTTATGATGCTCAAAGGGATTATTGAGAAGAACAAATTACTATTATTATGTGCACATATAGAGTGCATTAAAAGAGAGATGCATGGTTCATTCCATTTCAACTAGTATATGGCCTTGAGGTAGTAATACTGATGGAATATATTTTTCCTAGTTTGTGCATTATGATGGTCATGAGATTAAGAGATCAAGATTAATTAAAGACACAGTTGATGGATTTCAAAAATATGGAATAAAATAGAGAAAGGGCACAATGGATAAAATAGATTAACAAATAAAGTTAGAAAGTATGGCATGATCGCAACATTGATCTAAGCAATTTAGCCTAGAAAAAATAATATTACTCTATGAGATTAGATTTAAAGTATTCCTAAGAAAGTCTCAAATTAGATGGAAAGGCCCATATATCTCTCATGAATTATCACCATAGAGTATCATAATGTTGAAACATTTACAAGGAACCATATTACCAAGATGTATAAATAGATGTAGGCTTAATTCATATCATCTTAAATCTCTATCATTTGATGAAAAATTAGATTGGATGTTGAATAGTACCATGTAGTTAGGATTTTGTATAATTTTATTTGTTTTATTTTTCATTTTTAGGTTAGAATGTTTGAATAGTATGTTCATTGTAGTGCAACACATTGAAACCACCTAGAAGAAGTTATCATTTCAAGGTGTAATCACATTATAAAGATAACTCATAGAAGATAGTTGAATGTAACTACATCAAGAATTTTAATTAAGTCCAAGAAGATAACGATAAGATAGGTACAGTAAATAGAAAGTTAATGGTCAGGTCAAATTGTTAATGATGTAGTGTTTAAAAAAGATTGTACTATTTTTTATGAAGATTAGTAGTAAATACACAAGTGGATTCATAAGGTAAATTGATTCAATGAAAGTAAAACTAATCACATACAATAACTACCAAATAATCAAATCAAATATCCTAGGCACTAAAATTCCTTGTCAAGGTAACTTTCAGTAACTAATATTAATTAAAAAAATAACATTTGTGCAAAAGCAATCAATATATTCAAAGTAAGTGGTGAAATGAGATTTGGTGCCAACATCTATATAAGGGTAGGGTATGGACAACCCTAAAACATTAAAAACATGAGCTAATAAGAGATTTTTATAATATTCTTTCACAATACCTAATTGAAAACAAATTTTGGAGTAGAGCACGAGTAAGAAAAAAATTCATTTTAGACCACTGATCAAATAATGGAGAGAGGTCAATTATTGATTTTGATCTTAGATTCACAAAAATATTAAATTTTAATTAGGTTAGGTATTCAAAAAGTTAAGTATAATGATCGATATCCATTCAATTATAAAGATGCAGCAAAAATTATTCTTTTTTTACAAGATACTCAATGAGTAACACAAATAGGAGCCCTTACATTTTGACATCTAATATGAGACTCTTACACTAAAATATTTATTAAGCTACCTACATTTGATAATTTATATAAGGTTATGATGATTTACTAAACCACAACAATCAATGGGTTATCCATTTAGCTCAATATGTCACAATTTGGATTATTGTGCACACAATGACATGAGCCATTGGACTTCCCAATCATGAAAAATCTCTCACCCCTTATAAGTATACAACACCACCACTCCATTCAAATATGAAGGATAAATATACCACAAGGGCATGGCAAAGAACACCTATTAATTTAATTGAGGATGACTCAATGTGCATCATGGTACAATAAATTATGAAAAGATTATGGAGAATTACCAAGAAAGTGAAACAAGTGATAAGAGGCATAAATGACATTACCTATCACATGGAAAATATATGAGTACTTTAATATGCTTGAGTTTACAATAGTTGAGGTTACAATTAACATATAAAAGGTACTTGAAAGAAGCACACAAACATTTATGTACCAATTTTTGGTCCTTTTATTGTGTTTCATGTACTGAAAATATCCATTTGGGCTAGTTACATGGACCAAAATAGGATAATATTACAAGTAATTAGGGAGATTTAAAACATGGTGGATCAAATCCTTAGCCTTGATCTAAACACACCCCAAAATCCTATAAGATTTAATATAATATCTAGGACAACATTCTTTAGTCACCAAATTACATAATGGCATTCATATCAAGGCTCATGAGTTATCTACTTCAACTATGACCTTGATTCCATTGTTCATTTCAATGGTTGGAGTGAAGCATAAAGTGTCAAGATAAAAAGCCTTAGCTATGAGGTGTGTTCCTCCATTGAAAGCCATTATTCTAAAGGCACAATAACCAAAAGAAGATTAAACACCTTCATAGTAACCAACACAACCAAATACTCAATTGTCATAACTAGAAAAATCGTATGATCCAACACAACAATATAAAGACAAGAGGAAATCACTTATGCACATAGTCTCACCACCATCACCAAAGAAAATAATCTATCAAATCAAGTTTTGGTTTGATAATCCCATGGTTCCAAGGATAGTTGTTGGGTATGAACTACATGAGTTGGGGTTAGAATACTAGGATGTGATCTTATCAATGTTGAAATATATCTCAAAAAAAGTGTATGGTAAAGAGGAGTTATTCTTTTAGAAAGTAGTATGCACTTTTCAAGGGAAAAATCATTTAAGAAAATACAATTGGGTTGATATTATTCAACCATCTCCTTTTATTCTTATTGATACACGAAGCAACTAAATATAAGTTTGATGTTGAGATATTCTCAATAGAGTTAGTTTTAGGATCCTGAACTATACAAATGATGGATTTAACTTAACAAGGTAGTCCTACACTAGTATCGTTATGATGACCATGCACACACCCTTAAACTAAACCATCACAAACTATGTGAAAAGGATGGTGTCTTTCGGTTAACCTACATAATAAAGTGGTACACAATAGTCTCAAAGAGTACAACAACCACCTTTACCCTAGGTGCTAAAGAACTAAAATCAAACATTCATGCTTCTAATGAAATCTAAGAAAAATAAATTAGCACACAAAGGTTATATGGGTGAATCACAATCACATGAGCATACTAAATACGACACCAAGATCCTAGACCTTGAAAGTGATGAGGAAATTATACACTTAGCTTCACCTAAGGTAGTCGCTAAACAAAAAAATAAACAAGACACATCTAACCATGAGGAGGCCAAAGAGGAAGAAAGGAGTAATAAAAAACGAGGTCAAGCACAACCAGTCATGGCACTAGAGACACAACAAGAATTCATGCAATGTAAGCATCAAAATTAGCAAGACATAGGTACTAAAATATAAAACATGGTTAAGGAATCAAAGGTTGTGCATAAGCAAGCTATAGAAACTTAAGTTATAGGAAAAAAATATGAGGAAGAAGAGGCTTCATGAAAGCAAGCCAAAGAAGTTAAAACTATAAAGAAAAAAGTTGAGGAAGTAGAAGCTATGCACAAATAGGTCAAAGAAGTAATATCAAGGAATAAAGAACAAGAGCAAGACCAAACATGACAATACGAGTCTCAAAATGCACAACAAAAATGAAAGGAGTAAGAATATCAAGCCAAGGCCACTAAAGAATACCTTGTATATGCAACAAAAGTACAAGTAGCCCAAGATAAAACTAAGGCTACAGCTAAAGCTAAATCCAAGGCTAAGGTATATGCTTAATCCAAATCTCAAGTTGATGCAAAGGCTAAGGCCAAAGAGGAAGCTAAAATGTAAGATGAAACTGATGCTAAGCCAAAGCTAAAGCTAAAGTATAAACCTAGGCGAAGGAGCAAAAATATGTAACAAGATAGGAATAATAACAACCTCAAATCACACAAAGGCCATAAATGAGGCATTGCATATCTATAGCAAATGGTTATGCGATGTAACTTCTACATCAACATGGTGAACAACTTTCTTACTTATGTTGGCTTAATTCACACTTGCTCATGTGACACCTACAACCATATCCATGACACTTTCTACCAATGAAATGGAAACATCATTATATCTAACCCAGTTGCTATTATCAAAATAAATTGAAGGATCAATCACCTTTCAAGAATCAATTTCAAAGAAGGATTTAGATTTACAGTAGGAAGTCTTAAGGCTATGAGAAGAAAAGGATAGAGTATAAGAACAACTATTAAATGCATGATAACTAATTAATAATGCTTATCTCACTTTAGTTACACAAGTAGTTGATAATCAAGTCATGTCATAAGACAAAAAATTCACTTCTCTATTGAAAGATCTTACAAAGAATTAGGGAGATGCATAAAATGTCTTGGCATTATACACATAAGGGCAAGATCTTAGGACTAAGATAAAAGTAATATGTGAAGTCATTAATGAATATTAGTAGGTCTTAGACACCAATGTGAGGCAGGCCAACAAGATATCCCATGATATTCTAAATAGGCAACATCTTCAATCAATCCTTAGCTATTATTAAAAATGAATTTTCCATTATGGATAAATCTAAATCCTATTGGAGGATCAAATGACAATTGTAGAAAAGATGAGTAGTAGACTCAGACAACTATATACATAAATTGTAAGTATGGCATAATGAAAAATGTGTAACACTTTTGTAGCCATTCAAGCCCAAAGAACACTAGACAAATTGGATGAGCTCATCTTGGATATTCATCTAAATTTATCTAATTCTATGACAATGCTCACAATTGTAGACGATGGTGATGATATATAAAATATGATGATGATCTAGGTACCACTATTTATTTTACTTTTCATGGTACATAATGTGCTCATATATTGGAAAACACTCAAGAAGGATCTATCTCAGGTTTATCTAGCTATTGACCAGATAATAGATGAGCCCCAATTTATTCATCTATAATAATTTTGATAAATCATACGTGATAGAAAGTTGGATATAAAGGCACAGTCTCAATGACTACTTCTAAAATTGGGTACATCAAATCCATTGGGTCAGTAGCTATCCAAACATAATAATCTCTATAGTCACTTAGTCAAACACCTCTTTAGCTATATAAATATGTAATGCACACTTCCTTTTTATGACTTCATGAATATTAGAGTTTTTTGTAAGATAGTCTAAACATTAAGAGTGGGGCTAGTATGGTTGAGGACCCGTAAAGGGCCACCACCTAGTTTTGTTAGCCTACTGAAAACATGAAATAGTGGTAGGCTAATATGATACTTAGTTAAAAACTTGAAAGGATTGATAAGTAGTGCACAAAGGGTGAAAACTAGTAAAAGACATCTTGAGTGATAACTACAAAATTTATTTATGGTCTATGTTTTCATCTCAGCTCAGATCAACTTGTGACTTTATCTCAAAACAAGACAAATATTTAAGTTTAGGAAAGTGTTGGATGAAGAATATAGAATGGTAAAACCACAAAGTATGATAGAAGGATAGATGTGTGAATTATATTATTTTTCATTTCTATAACTTTTGTATGTACTCATCCTTGTAAGCCTAATCGATCAATAGAAAAATGCAAAGGGTCTTTCCTTTTGTATCTCAAAATGCTAGAATGAGAAGATAACAGATTATAAAAAACTATATATAACCCTTTGCTATAATAGAATATAGTTCTGAGGTGTTGATAGAGATTAATAGAATCATTTTGTTATGGTTTTCTTAATCTTCTTTTATATGTAGTTAATATACAATGATTACTATGTTTTACATTAATTTGTTATCAAATGCTATGTTGGTTATGTTTCATCTTCTATTAACATATTTTGTCTTCGTGCTCTTGAGTACATCTTTATCTATCATAGATAGTATGTAACATTGTAGTCTCTTTTGAAAATTTTTGTACTCTCCACTATGTAATCTATCCTTATAACTAGCATGTTCTAGAGTATTTTTAGAAACCTGTACTAACAGAGTGAAAAAAATGGTACAAACATATCGAGATGATTTTATCGTATAGAGTTTGAGAATGAGTTACTAAAACATGGATAATAAGAGATATATTAGGAATTGATTAAAATAAAAATAACTCAATAATGAAAATGAATTCAAATTAATAAAATGATTGGAATATAATAGATAAATATTAGAAATACAATGGAATGAAGGTGAAAGGTGGAGGGTCATTCGTAACCTTTAGTTTCTCAAAATTAGATTTGAAAAAGTTATGAATTAATGTATATAATATCTTTGTACATTTATTTTAAATTAAAATAAAGCAAAACAACAACTATTGGACTATGTACCTTTGTACATGTTTGAAAATAAAAATATTAACTATTGCCTAATCTTCATGTTCATTTATATTTATTTTGTTTGTATTATGGCTTGAAATCAACAATCTCAATTTAACAACAATCATTTTCAAACTTAGGTATTACCAAAAAAAAATCAGGTGGATTATATTGAAGGGGAGAACTACTTAATGCAATACTTTATGGGGGAAAAAACATGGCCTTCATGTGCACATGTTTTAATCTACTCGTTTAAGAAGCTTATAACAATGTATGATTGTATGCTTATGTGGGAAGCTCATAATATAAGAAAAATGTACTCAAAAGATGAAGGATTTGACACCAAATGATTAATTGCTATTTAAAGGCCACCCATCCCACTGAATTTGATTAACTAGTAATTGTATGAACATCTAAAGGCTTAGGCTATGGTCCCCCGAAGGGAGGTTTGCAAAATTTTCTCAATGGGTGCTGCCAAAAACATTTAGGAGTCATTTCTATTTTAGTGGTCCCATGAATTTTATATTATTTTGTGTTGACAAATTTTAGGTGATAAATTATTCAAAAGATATTTAAATAGGATTTTATTAAATTATATATGTATGTGTATGTATGTATGTATGTATGTCTGTATACATTTACATATATATGGACATAAAGTTCGTAAGTTAGTGGAAAAACGTTTTTGGCCTTTCTTCTTTAGTAGTTTAAATCTATTGGCTAAAGATGTGGGGCTCCTATTTAATAGAAAAAACATTTCACTATTTTCAATATATTGTTTAAGTTTCATAACACCACTCTTATTATAAAAATAGGAACCCATACCCTTTCCATAAGACCACATCCTTATAACCTAGTAAAATATGACAAAAAGACATAAGAACAACTCAAGAACCTTAAATATACATAATCCTTCATAAATAAAAATATTAAAAAAATTATTATATATAAATTTATAGCAAAAAATTTGTAGTCTAATTAATACCAATAAAAATAAAATCTAATATCACATCTATTAAAATATAATTTTTTTAAAAAAAAGATGATTTAATTCTCAATTAAATTAAAATTAATGATATATATTAAAATCCTTAAGATTTAACGAAATACTACCATCAATTTTTAAAAAAAAAGAAAAAGAAAAAATAAATCATCTTCCATAAAGAAAAAATAAAATCATCTTCCATAATTTCTTTGGACCAACCTTTGAATTTAACTTCATTTTTACCATTACAACATTGTTTGACTAGCTATAGATACAGGGGTTGGAGTTCAAGTTTCCAAAATCGATATTGTAAACATAATTGGAAAATCCACTCTAATTTGTTCTCTTCATTCCATTAACTTCGAACCAAGCTTGCCCTTTCTTATTATAAAATCGTTAACTTTTCCCAATCATATTCACAAATGGAAAATTCAATCTTTTGGAAATATGAATGAAGAAAAGAATTCAAAACTTCACATAGTAAAAATCTAAAATGCAAGGTGCAAGAGGGATTGATTGATTTTTATTAATTTTATTTATTTATTTCAAATAAAGACCATTGAAATATATAAATATTGATATCTCTAAAGGAATACATCATACTGAGTATGCATATCAGGGCAGAGATTTGTACCCACCATCATTGTCACAAGTCAAACTACAACCCTGTGGATAAGAGATGCTTACTTTCGCCAGAGTCCATTATAGATCTGGGAAGTCTTGATATTCTATCCAGTCCTGCAAACACAACACAGGAATTCAAGGCCTTAAGAGACGATTTATTTCACCCCAGCCCATTATAGATTTTGACAATCTTGGGATTTTGTCCACTCCTTCAGCAAACACAACACTCATACCCAAAAAAAAATAAGATTCTACATGGCAATGGAACTGCCACAACCATGGATTATCAGCTTTGAATATTATAGCCATCCAACCAAATCGGAACACCGGTAGTGTTCTTTATTGGCGGATTTAACAGGTTAAACCTTCTTGTGTCCTTCAAGGGATCAAATGTCACCTCTCCGTAAGCCAGAACCCATAAACCGTGTCGATACAGATGCAACGGATGTATCTCCCTTGTGTTGTTTTTCAGTATGTTGGCTTTCTGCAAAATCACGTCGACTGTGGAATTGAACTTCAATGTATAGATTGGATTACCGTATGTTGCATTTTGGTTGATTTGAGAGTTGAATATGTTATAGGGCCGGTATTTTTCTGGAGCCTGGAATTCATCAAAAGCCTTGGTTAGATTGTACTTGAGAGCTATCAGATATGGCGTATATGGTGGCACAAATGAGATGTTATTGATTGCACACTTGATGTGCCAATCAATCCTGTTCTGTGTATTTAGGAGTATGATACGCCTGTTCGATTGAAGGGGGACGAGGGGTTAAATATCCTGCTCTGGAGTTGTATAATCTGTCCTGATTTATGGTGTAAGAAGTGTCATTCCCGAGGCGATCCGTTGGAAGCATGGACGAAGGAAGCATGGAAGAGGGATTGGGAATGTAGTTGAAAATGGCACGCCCTGTGGGTGTTTTGGGTTGACGACCGCGTACGTTGAGAGCTGCCCAGTAATTTCTGGAAGGATCTTGATCGGCTGTTATAAGAACAGAATGTGTCTCGCCAAAGTATATGTCCAGGTCTTGCACCATAAAAGGCTCTACATAGTGTCCGTTGGCCTCCACCAGTCATGTTATGTCCATGCATTGCATTTCATCAAACATAATTTAAATCGCCTTGACCATCAGTATAGGTAACAGAGAAGTTTTGCTATGATCTTTAAGTAATAGTAATCTTTAGCTACTTGCATTAACTCCTTCAAATTATGTCATTTCAAAATCTCCTTGGGCATACATCAGCTTCCTCCCTCTACAAAAAAAATAAATGTTGCCTAAACAAACATGACAGCAAGCATAATAATAAAACAACTGAAATAAAAATATATATATATATGCAAACTCAGATTCCAGATTGCCATGGCAATCAAAATAAATTTTAATCTTATTATATTATGCCTTGTAAGTTCTGCAAATAGGCATTACATAAATAGAATTGAGAAACAAACAGAGCTGGAAATCAACTAGAATTAAACTAACAGTTCTCTTATGCAAACTGCGCTATGACTAAAAAGTAGATCATGCAAACTGCATGCATGAAGAAAGTTAAATAGGGAGTTTTGTCTATTCCTAGTTTTCTCCACCGGGTGCATGCAAACAGGGAGAAATTAACTAATTGTTATTCTAACACTCCCCCTTAATTTCTACCACTAAGAACTTCAACATTTACAATGCCTAAATTTTGTCTTAGATAATCAAAAGTCTCCTTTGCTAATGCCTTTGTGAATATATCTGCAATTGGTGTTCAGATCTGCAGAACTCCAAATGGATTTCTCCATTCTTCACTAACTCTCTTATAAAATGGAATCTTGTATCAATGTCCTTGCTCCTCTTGTGAAAAACATGATTTTTTGACAATGCAATTGCTGATTTGTTGTCACAAAAGATTGGTGTTGACTCCTGTGCTTGTAATAAATCTGTCAATACTCTCCTCATCCATGTCACTTGGCATGCTACTGATGTGGCTGCTACATACTTTGCTTTAGCTGATGAAAATGTCACTATAAGTTGCTTTTTGGATGCTCATGTGACCACACATGTTCCAAAAAGAAAGGCATGTCCAGAAGTACTCTTCCTATTATCAATGCTACCTACAAAATCACTATCAGTATAACCAATCAAACCAAAATCATTAGTTATGGAATATAAAATTCCATATTTTGTTGTTCCTGCCACATATCTCAATATCCTCTCTCCAACTTGCCAATGTGAGTCTTTTGGTGACTCCATGAATCTAGAGATTAAACTGACCCCATACATGATATCTGGTCTTGTAGCTGTAAGATACATCAGACTACCAATTAGTCTTTTGAATGTTGTAGAATCAACATTAGATCCTTTGTCTTCTTTGCTAATTTTGGTCCTTGTAGCAACTGATGTAGGTGCTCATTTACAATTCAACATCTTAAACCTTCTTAACACATCCTTTGCCTATTTAGTTTGACAAATAAAAATTCCCTTCTCAGATTGTACAACTTCAATGCTCAAAAAATACTTCATTAATCCCAAATCTGTCATTTCAAATTCTTTCTTCATTATTGATTTAAATGTGTCTATAGACAAATTTCTAGTGAAGATCAAATCATCAACATATAAACACACAATCAAAATCTGACCTTCTTTGTTGATTTTTGTGTACAATGTAGGCTCACTATTGCTTCTACTGAATCCATTGTTTTTCATGTATGAATAAATCTTGCTATACCATGCTCTTGGTGCTTGCTTGAGACCATAGAGGGTCTTCTTCAATCTTTAGACTTTTTCTTCATGTCCATGCACTTCATAACTTGGTGGTTGTTTCACATACACTTCTTCATCTAGGAAAACATTTACGAAAGTTGATTTGACATACATTTGATATACATTCCAATTATTTTGTACATCTATTTCTAAAACCATTCTAATAGTATCAAGTCTAGCAACTGGAGCAAATATTTCATTATAATCAATTCCATGTTCTTGTGCAAAACCTTTTGCTACTAACTTTGCCTTGTGCTTTTCAACCTTTCTTTCTGCATCAAATTTGGTCTTATAAACCCGTTTGACTCCTATGCAATCCTTACCTTCAAGTAGATTAATTAGATCCCATGTTTGGTTTCTGTCAATGGCATTCATCTCTTCATCCATTGCTTTTATTCAATGTTCCTCATTAACTACTTCTTCATAATACATAGGATCATGAGAGAAAAAAGCAAAATTTGAACCCAAATCTAAATTTTGTTCTTCTTGTTTATAAATCTCATTCAAGTTTTTCATTTTTTTACCTTTAAATTTTGATCTTAATGTGGCAAGAGTTGGATCTGATTCATCACTTACTTGTGAATTTAGAGTAGGATGACATGCATGACCAGATGATTCACCTTGTGCTAAGCTCTTAGGTGTTCTTATTGGAGTGCTTGTTCTTGCTTGTGGAGAAGATTGATCACCTTGAAATTTTTGTTCTTCAGATTCTTCTTTATTTTGAGGAATTGGTGCTCCAATTGTGATGATTTTATCAATGCTTCCATCCCATGCTTCTTCTTCCTTAAATTCCACATCTCTGCTAATAATCACTTTCTTTGAAATGGGGTTATACAACTTATAAGCCTTGGATTCTTCACTTTAGCCAATAAAAATGCATTTCTCTCCTCTATCATCAAGTTTTCTTCTTAATTTAGATGGTATAAGAGAATATGCAATACGACCAAAAATTCTGAAATGATGTACACTATGCTTCTTACCACTCCAAGCTTCTTGTGGAATTCCATCCCTAACACTCTTTATTGGGCTTCTATTCAGAATATACACTTCACATGCTACTGCTTCTGCCCAATATTCATTTCACAAATGTTTGGCCTTCAACATGCTTCTAGCCATCTCCATGATTGTTCTGTTCTTTCTTTCTGCTACACCATTCTATTATGGTGTGTACCTTGTAGTCAATTGCCATGATATCTGCAAAAATCTTGAAATTCATTAGACATATATTCACTTCCTCTACCTGATCTAAGTACCTTGATGTAAAGGCCACTCTGCTTTTCAACCATAACCTTGAATTATTTAAATTTTCCAAAGGCTTTAGACTTATTTTTGAGAAAATATATCCAAGTCTTTCTGCTAAAATCATCAATGAAGGTTAGAAAATAAGAACTACCTCGAAAAGATGGAATTTGCATTGGTCCACATAAATCACTATCAACTAGCTCCAATATTACCCTTGCTCTATATGAGGCTCCTACTGGAGAGCTCTCTCTATGTTGTTTTGCCAGAATACAACTTTCACATGAACTTCTTGGTTGTTCTATTGGTGGTAATCCCTTCACCATATTTTTCTTTTGTAACAAATTCAAACCTTTAAAGTGTAAATGTCCATACCTTAAATGCCATAGCCTAATTGGTCTAGATGCATGGTTTTGAAGTGGGCTTCCTCTTCTCCTTGGATGCATTGAATTCAAAGAGGGAGCATCCAATTCTGGTCATCTCCACTTTTTCTATCAACCTGTCATTTGGAAATTTGTCTAGTATTGTGCAAACATTATCCATAAAAGATACTTTGTAACCTTTCTGGACTAATTGTCCAACACTCATAAGATTATGCTTTAGTCTAGGTACAAAATAAACATCAGGAATAAATCTTCTTTCACTATTTTTTGCCAAAACATTTATTACTCATTTACACTTTACATCCACTTTTTATCATTTCCTAATTTCACTTCAGATTTTATGGAATCATTAAGACTAACAAAGAATTCTTTATTCCCTGTCATATGGTTATTGCATCCACTATCTAAGAACCAAATATCTCTAGTATTTTCTTGAGCAACATGACAACTGAGAAATAAGCTTCCAAAATTATAACTAGATTCATTTGTGTAATTAGCATTCTGTTTGTCCACATCTCCTTGTTTCTTTCTGCATTCACTTGCATAATGTCCATATTTTTTTCGGTAATAAAATTGAACATTAGATTTATCAAACCTTTGTGATTTTTTTTGGAAGTGATTGTTGCCACGTCCTCTATTTTTGTAGTTTTGATTATTATTTTCACCTTGATCTAGATTGTTCCTTCCATTTCTACCTCTGCCTCTTCCTCTTCCTCTTCCTCTGCCAAATGATACCTGAGACTTGAAAGCATTCTCAAAATAGGTATTGTTATTCCTATTCATTCTAGATTCATGTGTTAACAAAGATCCCATTAATTCATCTATTGATAACTGTTCTAAATCCTGGGTTTCCTTAATAGCTACAACTATTGCATCAAATTTACTTGGTAAACTCCTGAGTATTATTTTCTATGATCTTTTGATTTGTTATTATTTCTCCATTAGATCTAATTTGATTCACAATATTCAATACTTGACACATAAATTGGTCTATAGACTCTGAATCATTCATTTGCAAATTTTCAAAATTTCTCCTAAGAGATTGCAATTTTGCTATTTTCACCTTTGTATTATCTTTATAGGTGGTCTCTAAGATTTTTCATGCCGACTTGGATCTCATTGCATCTGCAACTCTAGAAAAAATGGATTCATCCATTGCCTGTTGGATTAGGAATAGAGCTTTTGCATATTTTTTCTTATTTTCTTTAAGCTCTTCTTTTTGTGCTCGAGTTAATCCCTGATGGGCAGCCTCATCCTATGGTTCTACAAAGCCAATTTCTACCAAATCCTAAACATCTTTTGAGCAAAATAATGTTCTCATTTTAATTTTCCAAAAATCATAATTCTTACCATTGAAAATAGGAATCTGGAGATGAGAAATGCTATTGTTTTTAGCCATGTCTCTCTCTTGACTGGCAATGGACTGCTACTTTTATGTAGAGCACTGATTATGGTTTGATGTGCTAAAGCATTGTAAGAAGAAATGGCTCTTGTGTGATCCTTTTTTTCTCCTTGTCGTATTTACAGCCTGTCATCTCCTTAGGCAACTAAGGCAACTAAGACTGTTGCTAACATGCAGTGAAACTACTCTTTGGCTGTGATAAACTTTGTTATTTGATTGTCTTCTCTTCTCCCACAAGAACTACCTTATCTTCTATGACCCTCTGGCTGCTCTTCTCCACATTCACAAATTTTTAGCTGCTGTCAACCTTGGATCCTTCAGGACTCGATGCACTGCACTCCCAGCTATGTTTTCTCCTAAGTCACTGTGCCTACATCAAACTTCTGTGCAGGTTTTTTTTGGTAAGCTGGCTACTACGTAAGACTTTGTCGCTTTCACTTTGTAAGTAGCTCTGATACTAGATTGATAGCAAGAATAATAATAAAACAATAGAAAGAAAAAAATATATGCAAACTCAGATTCCAGATTGCTATGGCAATCAAAAGAAATTTTAATCTTACTATATTCTACCTTGTAAGATCTGTGAGCAAGGATTACATAAATAGAATTGAGAAACAAACAGAGCTGGAAATCAACTAAAATTAAACTAGTTATCTTATGTAAGTTGCGCTATGACTAAAAAGTAGAACATGCAAACTGCATGCATGAAGGAAGTTAAACAAGGAGTTTTGTCTATTCCTAGTTTTATCCACCGCGTGCATGCAAACAGGGAGAAATTAACTAATGGTTATTATAACAAAACATAATGGGTGAAATGACTAAAAGACTACCCATGTTTTTTTTTCAAATACATGCTTCTAGAGAACAACGAAGCAATCTAAAAAACACTCTAACATAATAGAAGAACAAAGAAGAAGTTGATTGTTGTCCTGCATGTGAGCCTAAAAAACACACATGAAGCATGCTCTAGGCCCAGTTGAACTCATTTTTACACACTTTCAAATTGGAAGAACTACTGCCCAGGCCTATCAAAGGCTCACCTATACTCTGACAAAATTCTAAAAGGATTCTTTTTTTTTCACTCTTGTTAAATAAATTAAAATAGAGCCATATATGTACTTCACGTATGTTTTCAAAGGACTGAGCATGAATTGATTTGTTTGAGATGCGTCTGGACTAAATACAATGTACGTAGACAAGGGTAAAAGCACACTCACCGGGGTCATCTCTAGCATGGTCAGCTCAATGGTTTTTCCTCATGTGTGGAGGATATGAAAGGACAATAGTTTTGAAAAGCATGGTAAGTTGAATTTAAAGAATTGCCAATCTGGAAACTAGAACAACACAACATTTTTAAACACCGCAGCAAATAAAATTAAACAATGATGGTCTGAAAGAAAAACAAAACCTTAGTTACAGAAAGGAAGAACAATAGAGCAGGAAGAACAGGTTGTATGCAAAAATATAATTTTATCAATATATTTTTATTTTATGTGTATTTTTGATTGTGTATTTATTTTATTTGCAATTGTATAAATTTAGTTTACAATAGAATCTTAAAATATTGAAGCACACATTGCCTACAAATTTCTAACAAATTGGTATCAAAATCTATTTTTAATGTATTTTTCATCATGGTTGCCAGCAGTAGCAACTGATGGTAATGACCACATATGTTTGATGGAAAAAAAAATGATGTATGGTGCATCAAAATGAAAACAATACTCTTATCTCATGAGTTATCTGAGTTAGTTCAAGGATGATGTACAAAGCCAAGTGACTAGGATACAGTTAATGTACTCAACCATGAAAGAACATGTTAAAGGAAAATAAAAAGAAAGATATAAAAGCTCTGAGTTACCTTAAACTAGCATCAAGTGATTCCATCTTCCCAAGGATAAAAATAGCTAATAAATATAAGTAAGTATAAGATATTTTACATAATGCATATCAAGGAAGTGATAAAGTGAAACTAGTTAAGCTACAACGATTAAGGAGAGACTTTAAAACCCTGTAAATAAGGGAATCTGAGTCTACTAATGATTTTTTTACTAGAATTATAAACATAGTTAATCAAATTAGGACAATTAGAAATGCTATAGAGAACCATAGGATAATAGAGAAGGTTCTTAGGAGTCTTCCTATGAGGTTTGATCCTATTGTGGTAGTAATAAAAGTGTCTAAAGATGTAAAAAAATGATTGTTGATGGCTTAAGGAGTTCATTGTAAGCCCATGAAGAAAGGCTAAATAGGATACCAAACTCTTCTCTATAACAAGCCTTAAAATTTTATTTAATTGTGAGGCAAGAAGAGAAGAGCCAACAATAGAGGAAGAGGCAAATTTTGCAATAGTCAAGAATGAAGAACTAACAATGATTAGAATCACAAGATAAATAAGTAACAACATTTCTCGAGGAGTTTTTTCACAAAGATATGACAAATTTAATGTCTAATTTCACTATTCTAAATAATATATACATTAGGCAAGTGAATGTTTTTGGAGGTTTGTCAATTGTGTCTTGAAGGTGACCAAGGATGTTGATGAGTGTCATGTGGGCTAGAATGACAATGACAAAGTGTGCTTCAATGAGCTTTAGTGTTCCTAAATGGTTATTCAGTGTTTAACTTAGTGAGGGAATTTATTGATGATATTGATGGTGTGGACATGTTTTAGAGACCCTACGAGGTGATATTAGTGCTTGAAGTGCTTATATAAGTGAACACAATTCATCAAAGCAGTCATATGAGTGTCTAGGTTTATGTAGGAATCTTGACATACAAGGCTGAGTAAGTAGTTTGATGACATCATATTTTACATGTGTTCATGTTTTAGGATTAGTTTGATACATGGATAGATTCCCCTATGAAAGGTAATACCTTAAGTCAAATTTCAAGTCATGAGGTTGAGCATAGCAAAAGCTATTAAGGTGCAAAGTTGTCTTCTTAGAGAAAGTTCACTAAGTTGCCATAGTCAAATTTGCATTATCAAAGATCTACGGTGAGTGTTTAGTCATATCACAGATCTAACGATAAGCATGATCTTGTCAATATATTAAAATATGCTTAGAAGATGTATGGGGCTGCTAAGTGGCAAAAAGTTCATTGGAGACTGACAACAATAGGTGCATAAGACATGCGAGGATGCCAAGTATCTTAATTGCAGAAGTGTAGATCTAAGATCAATGGTGAGAGATACAAGTAAAGACGAGGATACTTCTAATGAGATTGATGGATTATGTTTGTTGAAATCTTTAAGGGAGTAAAATATGATTACAAAGTTTTCAATGTTTAGTATTTACGAAACAACAATTAGAATTTGAATATTAAAATTTTTGAAGGAAAACCAGTGATTGTTTTTTTTAATTATAACTTTTGATAAATGAAAAATTTATTTATGGAGTAAAAATTAAAGTTGAAGAGGACTTCAAGGCACATCTAGAAAAGTTGTTTAGAATATTTAAATTTTCGTACAGTCAAAGATATTGAGCTCCAAAGTTAACTATGTGTTTAACCATGTTCTGCAAGTGATCCGAGAAGGATAATTGAGTTGTTATTGAAATTATTTTGATGTTTTAATATGAAATATCTATTGAAGAGTGTTTTATAATATATGAAAAGTATTTTTATGACCAATCCATATTTAGTGTGAATAGTCGCTTAGAAGTAGACTATGTTGAATGCACTAACAGATTGAGTGACATGTTGTAGGAGTGAGTTGAACATGTTCTGAGTAAAATTGAAGAATAAAATGAGTATGGATATGTTGTATAATTATCTAAGTCTTATGATAAAATATTAAATGTCATGATATGCCCCTGATCAGAGATGGAGAGTCAAAATAATATTACTGTATTTTTGATTGTGTGTGATGAGTTTGAGTGGTCATTTTTAGTGAGTTGATTTGAGTGCTTACAACATGTGTTGGAATGTGTAAGGCACATGGAGGTTTATCAAAGGTCCTAAATGGTTCACCCATGTGATCTAATCATATGTCAATGTGAAGTATTTGAGTTATTGCTTCATAATTTCTAGACTGTGTTTTTCTATGTATAAATACCTGAAGTGTAAAGAGACCTAATTTGTAGGTTCAAGTGTTGAGTTGGTGTTTTGAGTGGGATGGACTCATGAGGGAGATATAAATGGGATAATGGAATTAGGTTTGATATGTTCAAATCATTGGTTAAGGATGAAGGTGTTTCACGTAGTCTCACATGTAATGTGTGAGTATGAAGGCTTAATTGTTTTAGGTCTCACCAAGACCTAATGGTGGTTTGGGGCTAATGAGGTATTGGCCGACATAAGGAGTGTGTGGTTATTACATGTAACATGTATAAGGACCTATTTTAAAGATGTTTCAAATATGTAAACCATCTTGGTTGACCAAGGTGAGTTAAAAGAAGAGAGCGGTATAAGTACAAGGTCTAATTGGACTAATTGTGCTAGTTGTATGTGTGTGGATTCAAGTGAATAAGAGAACCTTTGAAAGAGAAGGTATATTTTAATAAGGACCATCAGAGTGAAAAAAATCAAACATGTTTATCTAATCAAGTTTATGTATGAAGACACATAGGTCATTGGACCTAATGAACTAAGAAGAGGTAGTTTGAGAAAGTTAGCTCTAGAGGTAATTTGAGAAATATTGGAGGTGAAGAGTGAAGAAAAATGTCATCATCATTAGTTGAAGAGTAGAAATAGGTGTTCAAGGTGATATGTTCAATGTATTTGAGTGGGTGTTTGGTTGTCTAGGGGATTAGTCCCTCCTTGAAAGATAAAGCTTGCAAAAGGTCATGTTATTGTGTGTGCTCAACTAGATAGGGGTAGTACATCTTTGTGGGATTGGTGTCTCACTAAATTAAGGTATAGATGTTCCTTGATTAATTTTTGTTGGTCTAGATATTGGATCTTGTATTATATGAGTATAGTCCATCTTGTAGCATTCAGTGAATTTTATCTCACAAGAGGGTTTCTCACATATATGATGTGTTGATGTGATGTATGATCTTATGCATACTTTAGATGTATGTGATTTCATGTTTATGGTTCCTAATCAACATGATGTCTACTAAATATTTAAGATTTGGTAATTAAATTATATTATCTAGCATCATTGATTCACCCCAGCCCCTCTCAATGGTTGTACCTCTAACAATTGGTATCAAAGTTGGACCTTCTGTGCAAATTTAACCACTTGAATGTGTTCCAAGGTATAAAATGGGTGAAAATATCATCATGTTTGATGAAGAAGTTTAGCATAATAGTAGAGAAGAAGAAGTGTTCTATGATAGTGAGGAAGAAGAAGTTGATCTAGAAGCTAAGTTCATAAGTGTACTTGGTGAACTGAAGGAGCGAAAGAAGAGGAATCATAAAATAAGGAATATAATCAAAGATATTGAAGTGCAATTCATAGCTCTTGAGGAGAGTTTATCAGACAAATCCATGAGAGAGGAAAAGGAGAATTAAAAACTGATCAAGTTTGTGGAAGAGAAACCATGTAGATTGAAAGATGACATGGCCAAAAGGGCTAAGGAGGATAAGGAGACCATCAAATATTTCATAATTAAATTAGAGGTTGCAATTTCAAGAATGATAGTTAAAGAAGATGAATGTCCTTAATTAAAGACTAATCTTGTTTTTCTGAAAGATGAGCATGAAAAGGTCATAATCAAGATAGGTAAGCTTGAAGAAGAATAAAAGAAATCAAATCAAGATAAAGAGGATGGTAGCATGAAAGACAACAAGTCATATGAGTTAAAGAATAAAAGTAAGAAGCCAATCAGACAACCAAATGATTCAAGGTGTTCCAAATATTTTATGGGGCATTATTTTGTTTGTCATCTTGTTGGTCATAGGCCAAAGGACTATGTAAGAAGAATCAATCAGTTAAAGGGAGATCACTACCATATTCAAGCAAAAAGTATGGAATACATTGCTTGATATCATTATCAAAAAGTTGGGCACATCATTAGAGAATGTAAGAGAATAAATCAGTGAAATAAAGATCACAATCATCATCAAGCAAAAGGTATGAATGATCTTCTATATTTTAGATGTCATAGAGTTGGTCACATTGATAGGTAGTACAAGAATAGGTTTAATGAGTTGTCAAAGCAAAATAAGGTGTATGGAGCTCCTAGTGTGTAAGGAAGAGGTCACAAATGGTTGTGTAAACCTAAGTCTATTAAGAGAGAATAGATTGAGACCATAGATGGTTTGTTTGCCATGAAAAACATGAAAGAAAGTCAAGATTTTTTGTTATCTACATTTCTTCACAAGTCTAAAGCAAAAAGTAAAGTCAATGATCTGTTCAAAGTCAATTTGATGATGAGGTAGGACTGAAATTCAAATGAGAGTATGGAGATATGGGAGTCTCCTGAGTTTTGGGACTTTTAGTCTCATTATGTTAAAGTGGTGTCTCTCTCTAGGCTTTAGGGAATCACTTTACATAAAAATGAAGTATGGTGGATGTTTTTTGGGTCTTGGCTGGTGTTACATGACAAGAAATCCATGAAGATGAGTTTCTATATGAGTTTGAGTTATGGAAAACAAAGTACTATTGTGTGTTCCTTTATGCTTATTCAATTTATATACAGTCATGTTATGATATGCAAGAGGTAGTTCTTGGTGCAAAGAGATAGGTCTTTAAGAGATAAGATTATGAAGATGATTTGTAGTAGAATAAAGGTATGGATGAAATCAGATTTCATCCATAGTTATTCTTTTGAGGTACCTTTATCTAGTGTAGTGCCATGAAATTACTTGGGAGCTTGGTTTCAGCTCAAGTGGAGAATCACAACTAAAGGTGTGAAATCAAGGATGATGAGTTGTCAAGATATTCTATTACATATAAATATTATAGGCAAGGTTTGTATAGATAAGAAGAATGTGTTTTCATATTCTTTATATCATACAAAAGGTCTCAAAGTTATATATATGTGAAGTATGCCTTGGAGGTCACAATATTCTAAATATAAGAATGATTCAAAAGATTTGTTGAAGATGTCATGATCTAGGTGAAGCATGGAGTTAGGGGGAGAGAACATAGATATTTTTAAAGTATTGAAGATATGTGCATGATGGGAGGGGGAGCATATGTCAGATTTTATATTCATGGTGGAAGTATGAAAAATTATGCTATAATTGTGAGTTCAAGAAGATTGATATGATGACATGATCAAAATGAGTCGTGTGCTTTGAAAATATATTGAATCCTCATGCATAAACAAAGGGTATATTTATAAATGATCAGGTTCTAGGATTAAATGAATGTGTAGATGAATCAATGGAGGAAATTGTGTTATTTCTTCATGATTGGAGATGATCTGAAGAAGCTCAAAGGGTGCCTAAACTCAGAAACTATGTATGACCAAAGAAGAGTGTAGTCATGGACCATGTTTGAGAAGATCAAGGTAGTAAGAGGTATGCACAATGTTAGGGGGAGTTTTTATCATATCTTAGAGGTTGTCTTTTATCAGGAGTTGAGCCCACTTTGTCATTATGTCAAAGGGGGAGAAAATACTTAAAGAGAGACAGAATCCAGACATAAGCTTTATATTGGTTTTTGACATCAATGACAAAGGGGGATATTTTTAGAGGTTTGTCAATGATGTGTCTAAGGTTACCAAGGATATTTATGAGGTGTCATGTGTGCTAGAATGATAATGACAAAGTGTGCTTCAATGAGCTTTAGTGTTCCTTTATGGTTCTTTAGTGTTTGACATAGTAAAGTAATTGATGAGTGATATTGATGGTATGGACATATTACATAGACCCTATATGGTGTTACAAATGCTTGGAGTGCTTATTGAAATAAAAAAAATTCAATAGATTAGTCATATTTGTGTCTAGGTTCAAGTAGCAATGTTGATAGACAAGGTTGAGTAAGCAAATTGATGACATCATAGTTCACATGTGTGGAAATTTCAAGAGTATTTTGTTGCATGGATGGATTCCTATATGAAAGGTGACCATGTGGATCATATTTTAGGTCATGAGGTTAAACGTATAAAAACTTATTAAGGTGAAAATTTGGATTCTTAGGTAGAGTTCACTAAGTTCCTGTAGACACCTAAAAAGTGTCTAACCCTTTGTCTTCCTCTCTCCCCTTGGTCCCTTGCCACTTTGACTATCCCTAACCTACTTAAGTCTTATTAATTGAAAATAATCATCTATTTTTAATTAAATAAGTCCATTTTCCTTCTCCTTGCCACCTCGCCACCCTAGGATACCTTCCTTGGATCCCCTTTATTCCCCACATGGCCATTTAATGCCTAAGACTCCCATTCCAATCTCTTCACTCGCCCATTTAACCCCCGTCGACCGTTTCATCCTCGCATTCATTTGACCCGGCGGTTGGGAAATGGATGAAAGGCTATTTTTAGCCTTTCTCCAGCCTTTTAGCCACCGACGTCGGTCAACCATCGACCGACGTCGGCGATATTGCCGGCGTCGGCACCTTTCATAACAGCTTCTTCACCGTTATCTCCCCCTCTTCGCTCTTTGCGTCTCTCTCTAGTATCCCGGCTCTTGAATCTTTGCATCAGACCCTTGTATCTGTCTTTTCACTTGACCTCTCTGCCAATCAATCTGACTCTCTCCCTCAGGTACACAGCAAGCTTCTGCAAGTGAACAACAGGGATTCTCCATCAGCGACAGGCTTCACATCCGACATCATCAACAACAAGATCAACACCTTCTTCAGCAGGGCACAGGTAAGTACTCTATTTGTTTTCTTTATGCTTTCTAGTCATCTGCTTTTAAACTAGATTCAGTACTTCTTTTCCCCAACCCAGACTGCTAACCAAACCAGGCAGACCCAGATTCCTATCTCTCTGATCGGCCTCCTTTATCTCTCTATCCCTTTTCGACATTTTGTCCATTATCCTAAGACCTCTACACAGACCTTCAACTAAAACCAGACTCTCCCAGACCATTTTATACATCCACAGACCCGTCCACAGACCAAGCCCGGACCAGACTCTATCTAGACTCGACCAGAACCTGACCTGACCCGTTTGGAGGCCATTGCCCCAACCGACGCCGGTCATTACCCCAACCAACATCGGCCACATGACCGACATCGGCACCTTTGACCACCGACGCCGGTAGGACCACCGACGCCGGTGACTGTGACTAAGCAGACAGCTTCCAGGTAAGCCTTTGCTTCCTTTTCTCTTTCAGTTTGCTATCATTTTAGTCTATTTTAGCATTCTGTCATTTATCAGTCATTTATCTTTTATCAAAATAGTGGGTTGACCTCCCTTAAGGAAGTTCTCATACTTCTGGGAACAAGCTTTCGCTTGGCAATCCACCATCTATCTATCTAACGCCTTTTTGTCCAAGTTTTCTTCTTTGCAGGTGTCATTCCTCCACAGCTAAAGAGGGGTGCTCACAAGCATCTGGATTACGGTACGCAGTCTATATCCAGGTACTTCTAGCCTTGTCCATTTCTTTAGTTTCTTCTCTCTCTTGAATATAGAAAGCAAATTTTGAATAGAAACATTCTGGCACGCCTGGTGGGACCCTAGGTTCCTCCTGGGTTCCTTTTCTTCTTCATTCATTTAGGAGCATTAGGTTCTTACCTTTTCTCCTCCTTCTTTTCTTCTCAATGACACTATAAGCAGGAATTAAAAAGAATCCTTCTTTTCTTTCTTGCACATTCTAGACTAGTCCAACGTCATACTCTCAACCCTTTTTCAAAACTTGTCTTCATAACAAACATCACATTTCGACTTGGGCATTAAAACACTTTGCATTCATTTCTGCTTGTGCTTACATCTTCGTAGTCCACATCTAGTAACTTAAACGCATATTGAATAAATCGTAGACACTTGATGTTACACTACCAAACCACATGCACTAAAACGAACATAAAACTTACTTGAGACAAGGCTCGACTGGGATTTCATCCCCCAGCAGATACCTTACCCATCCCGGTGACCCTACTTGGATTTCATCACCAAGGGGGAAGCCCACTCCGTTCTCTGGCGGAGGATAAACTCTAGGCGAGGTATATCTTGGCTAAGCGAGACCAGCTAACCACTAGAATCGTGAAGTGAGGGGAGCTTGCTCCTTAGCACCAGGCCACGTACCAGACCTAACACAGATTTTTGAGTGCCTTAACATACCTGAAACCATCTTTAGACCACCTTATTCTAGGACCCTTCTTATAGCCAATCTCCCCAAACATTCATCTAAGGCATAAGCCACAAGATTCTAAAGTTAATTCCTAGGATTTATCGCTTAGGCTTGTTTGTCTCTCTCTGTTCTTCTCTTCTCATCTATTTGTTTGAGTGAGTGAGGACGCTTTCTTCATTGTTTTTCCAAAGAATCTTAAAATCTTTTGGTTCTCTGGAAGACATAGTCACCGGCATCGGTCCTGTCACCGACGTCAACTTTCCTCTCTTACCGGCATCGGTTATTTGACCGACGTCGGCTATCTTCCTTACCGACATCGGTTTTTAAACCGACGTCGGTCTCTGTCACTGTCCTTTTTTTCAAAACTAGCAACCTAAAACCTATCCCTTCTCTGTCAAAAACTCCATTCTAAGTTTTTGGAACTGCAAAAACATAGTTTCTGGAATCTGACCCTCCTTTTTGACCACGCTCCCTCGTCCCTAACTAGTCCTATCATGGAGTTCCACTCAGAGACTGAAAGAACTCTTACAGGACCGACCCCGACTCAAATTCCCATCATCCCTGAAGGGGACCAAGATTTTGAGAGATTCTTGGACCTCAATACTGCAGCCCTCAAAAACTATCTCGCGAGAAACCCAACGCGAGACCTCTCAGGTGACGTGGTGACGACATCCACACCATTCGCCACCCAACCCTTTATGACTCAACCTTTCGCCTCAACTATTAACCCAACCATGGCCAATACGCACAGTTTGGCCTCCCCGTCTATTTTTAGACCGACCTCCATCGGGGTTCCATTACCCCCTCAACCACCTACAATTCAACCAAGTTCTACATCATATCAGAACTTGATTGTCTCGACCCGTCATACTCTTGCGCCCACAAATGTAGGAGTGCCAACCTATCTTTCTACCAGTGCCGCCATTCAACCACCTTTGGCGGTGCCCAGTCAACTTATACCTTCGACCTTCATAACGCAACCACCTTTAGCCTCCACTTTTGCCCCTGCGACTAGTCATCCATACATTGTACAATCGACTATGCCGCACGCCTCCTCTAGCCTCTTCCAAGCGCCTTACAACCTAGGGGGTGCTCAACCCGCCAATCCGTCAGCAGACATCATTAAGATGCTGATGGATAAAATGTCCAGTCTCGAAGCCTCCATTTCCAGTTCAAGCAATACTTTGTCATATGAGCAAATTTGCAATGAGCCCATCCATCCTTCCATCCCTATTCGAACATACCCTAACCATTGGGAGCTTCCTAAATTCACTCGCTTTCAGAGTAAGGAAGACACACAAAAACATCTACGGGCATTTAGACATGCCTGTTATCTTATTGCCCATGACGATGCGCTACTTTTACGCACGTTCCCTATGTCGCTTTCTGGCCCAACCCTTGACTGGTATAGTTCTCTTGCCAGACTCTCTATCTTTTCATTCATCCAACTCGCCCAACTATTTCTTGACCATTTCTCAATCAACATCACCAAACAAGTCTCAATCACAGACCTTTATTCCATCAGGCAATTTGATGACGAATCTGTAGTCAATTTTGTCGCTCGTTGGAGAGGCTTGATTAACCAGCTCTCCTTCTCCTTGCCTCAACCCGAGCTCATCGAGCTCTTTTCTCGAGCATGTACCAACCACATCTCTTCTACCTTGCGGATTCAGACATTTCGCACTTTTGATGAAGCTTTCATCATGGCTCGAAAGCTTGAACTCTGCGCCCTTGAAGAAGATAAGGTCAAATTGCGTAATACCAACGCAAAATCTACTGACCATTCTTCTTCCAGACCTTCTTCTTTTGCCAACTCCAAGTCCAAAGGAGTGGCCAACACTGTGGTCATTAGATCACCATCCTCAACAACAACGAATTATTCCCAACCTTTGACATCTTCCAACATTACCAAACAATTCCAACAACGGTATATCCAGCATTCTTACACTCCACTTGGAGAACCATACGCTTCCGTTTTGGAAAAACTTCTCAAGCAGGGGGTCCTCAATCTCCCTACAATCCAACCACCTCAATTTGACCCCTCTAAAGCCCTCCCTACATGGTATAGAGAGGCCGACTTCTGCCACTTTCACCGCATCCAAGGCCATGACATTGACAACTGCCGAACTTTCAAAAACATCGTCCAAGACATGATCGACAAGGGGGATCTTGTTTTAGATAACCCGAACGCCCCACCCAATCAGCATATCGACATCTTCAAACACCTTTTTCCAAATCATCCACCTACTCAGAACAACATCCAAACCATAACCAAAGATTCTCATGACCATGACATTCACACGATTAACACTATCTTACCTCTTGACTCTGACCAATCTCTTTCACAGGTAGAAGAGTCTTCTTCTCCTATTCATCTATCACAAGATGAAGAACCCTCTTCTCCTATTAGTCCTCCATCTATTTCTCCTATATTGGGGGACGCCTTGACCACACCTACACCATTAGCCCCACCTTCATCCAATGACCATACCTTGCCTACTCCTCAAGCACAAGCAGAAGGCACAATCATCCCTGCCTCCTGCCATCTGGAGGAGCCACACTCTCCTATTTCTTCTCCACCAAGAGAAGAACCAGTCTCTTTACCCATTTCAACCGAGGAAGACCCAGCCATGATTTCCTCTTGCCCTTTGCATGAGATTTCTACATCCCACTCACCTTCGTCCACATCCAAACCCAAACCCACATCTAACCTTGCCTCACACAATAGTGGCCCTTGACCCAAACTAACGAAAGTCACTAGACCACATCGGAGAATTTCTCCCCCACCTTCATCATTGCCTTCAATCTTGGGCCCGCATCCGTCCACTTTAATAGGAGTATTGCCTACTCCCATCCTTCACAGAGGCACGTCGCCTCCATTACTCCCTCAACCCATCAAACATATATCTCCCTCAAACCATCGACCAATGCCTCTTATGCCTCTTAAACCAAAGTCATCAACCCCTACTGCAACAAGACATCTAGACCCATTAGCAGGTTCTTATACCTTGCTTTTACGGCAATTGTTGCAGTCCTCTCGCCTCGACCTCCCGCCTCTCAGACCATATCAATCTCTCAGACCAAAACCACCCTGGTTCGACGACACTTGCATTTGCACATATCATCGCACACCTGGACACGACACAGAGCATTGTTGTGCCCTCAAGGTTGCCATTTGCCAATGTCTGGCGAATGACACCTCTCTTCTCAACCACGTTATCAATAAACCCTCAACACCGCCTCTCTCATCGACTCTCGGATCAAGACCCTCTTGGTTCGACAAATCTAAATTTTGCAACTATCATCACACTCCGGGACATGACACTGAGCATTGTTGTGCTCTCAAAGCTGTCATTCGTCAACAACGGAGAAATGATTTCCTTCTCACCAAGGACCCTCTTAACTACCTCTTCGACAAAACATCAACCCCGACCCATGCCTCTCCAACCTCATTGCCTAAATCGGGATCTCCACGACAGATTATGGTCCCTTTACCGCCTTTGACCCCATTATTTGACATTAACACAGTCCATTTAATCACCAAGCCTCAGTCAACCTTGACTAATCTATCCAACATTCTCCCTAAGCGACTAGGGGAATCCAACCTTATCCTAACTTCAATCAAACATTCAACCAAACCTCGACCAAGTCTCGACCAACCATCGACCATGACATCAACCATAACCTTACCAAACCTTCGACCAAACCTTCGACAAACTTTGACCAAACATTTTACCACACCTCAACCAACTCTCGACCAATCAACAATCAAATATCATTCAATCAATCCTTTTTATCTAAAATATTCAACCAGTCTCGACCAATCAACAACCATATCAGTCAACTTCACATCCACCATCAACATCTGACCAATCTGGAAAGAGCCAAATGGGGCAAGTCTGCTCCTAATTGACTCAGACCTTAACGCACTAGCATGGCCCAGGGACTTATCAGACCTTGAGCCCCCCTTAATGCGTTGCATCTTCGACCATTCTTCTGGTAGTCGAATACTCGTCTACTTGACACGTAACTTGAACTCGTCCCTTGAGCAATCCTCATCCTCTTGATCCTCATCCCTTTCAACCCTATTCCCCTTTAACAAGTCCTCTACAACCCTTTTATGATGCACGGATGCTTTGTCCTAATAAAAGGGAGTCCTTGAACTTCTACAGTCTTGTCCATGACCCACAAAAAAAAAAGATGTCAAAACAAATTCAAGGTCACAAAATCAAATTCAAAAAGACAGACTGATCCCTCAAAGGACAGCTGTACTATTATTGCTGTAACTAATAGACTGATCCCTCGAAGGACAACTAGTCAAACATTATATAAAGCAAAAATATAGACCACTCCCTCGAAGGATGGCTATGACTAAATCTTGCTACAGACAGCACCTACTTTAGAAGCTTCCCGCATTGATCAGCTTCGCAACATGACCATAAATCAAATGACATCTCTCTGTAGACTTCCCGCATCGATCAGCCCACAACAAAAAAAAAAAAAAAAAAAACGAGTCATGGACTTGGCTTGTCGTTTTCTCAGGGTCTCCTATAAAAAGGGGCAAGGTTATTCCTGCTCTTAAACTGGGTTACCCTATCCACCTCCTATCACCTACTCAGGGGACTTTGAGCTCACTTTAATGTCAAAGTGATTTGATTACCGTTCTAACACCACACTAGTCAACGACGTAATGCATGAATGGGGCTTTGGTTCTAATAACCCCTATCCATGCTGTCCTTTTTGGTCTTTGTCAATGAAAGAGCAATTCGCCTTTCACTTATCTTTTGCTTTGGTCACATTAAACCAAACCAACTTCAATATTTTCAAACCGACCTCAACATTTTCAACATGACATCAGGCATCGCCTTGTCCTTTTCCCATAGTTTCCATGGACACCAATACACATGGAAACTATCGACCAGACCCAATTTATGTTAAGCATAAACCAGTACTTGCTGAAGCATAAATAGACCCCATTCATTTTTAGCATACATCCATCACGACTATGGAAAATTGTTAGGGATGAAAGACCTTTCGACCAATGTTGCAGAATACACCATTTGGAAAAGGCTGCAACATCTCTTCCCCTCATCATTTCATCATTTCGACAATCGACCAAACTCATCATCGATCATTTTGACCCTCGCAGTCCGAACTACATTGGTCTGAGGCCCTATGACCAGGGCTATGTAGGCAGCACTCAGATACCACATCTTCTGAGGTTAGCTCGACAACCCCCATTTGTTCGTCTCCCTAATGGACAAACCTTCTTGCCTCCTTTTAACCATGACCTTGACCTTGACCAAGACCAATTCATCGATCCCTTTGACCATTCCTCCCTTTTAGGGAGAACTACATTGGCCTGAGGCCCTTCACACAAGGGCTATGTAGGCAGCACTCAGATCACATGACGTTTTCTGAGGTTAGCTCGGCGACATCCTTTCGTCCATCCATCCCCTTGACCAATGACCATTGGAGATCATGCCTATCTCCTTCGACCTTCGACTACTTCCGAGACAACTCTGTCTTGGTTTTGTTTGCACGCATGCTACCTCACGTATAGATAGAAAAATTGTTCGTAGACATTATTCTTTGGACCCTCACAAGTATAGGATCGCAAGCCGGTTGATCCGCACTACTTGTGACTTTTTTGTGTTTTTGGGAGCACTTCCTGAGCCCTGGATACCTAGAACACGACGACCATTTGGAGCTTCAGCTTAGATTGAGTGACCCGATCAGCAAACGACTAAATGCTGGGGCCCGATTACTTTGATTTTAGCACTCCTCGACCCTTTTGACTGTGACCATTTGACCTACCTGTCCCGTGACGTGGTATACGCGCAATCACGACTTTTGCAGCATTTTCACTCACTTTTCATCTTTCTCATCCACCTTTTGTCAAATCAGCACCTGACATCAGGTTCCTTCCCTCGACTCCCGCTTTGAGGGGGAATACCTCATCCATACTTCGGGGCAATCTACATCATCTATTACCTGGGGCAACCACTTCCTGTTTTTGTCTTGCAGTTCATCTAGAACAACCAACAAGACAAAAAGGGGAAAATGTAGACACCTAAAAAGTGTCTAACCCTTTGTCTTCCTCGCTCCCCTTGGTCCCTTGCCACTTTGACTATCCCTAACCTACCGAAGTCTTATTAATTGAAAATAATCATCTATTTTTAATTAAATAAGTCCATTTTCCTTCTCCTTGCCACCTCGCCACCCTAGGATACCTTCCTTGGATCCCCTTTATTCCCCACATGGCCATTTAATGCCTAAGACTCCCATTCCAATCTCTTCACTCACCCATTTAACCCCCGTCGACCTTTTCATCCTCACATTCATTTGACCCGGCAGTTGGGAAATGGATGAAAGGCTATTTTTAGCCTTTCTCCGGCCTTTTAGCCACCGACGTTGGTCAACCGTCGACCGACGTCGGCGATATTGCCAGCGTCGGCACCTTTCATAATAGCTTCTTCACCGTTATCTCCCCCTCTTCGCTCTCTGCATCTCTCTCTGGTATCCCGGCTCTTGAATCTTTGTATCAGACCCTTGTATCCGTCTTTTCACTTGACCTCTCTGCCAATCAATCTGACTCTCTCCCTCAGGTACACAGCAAGCTTCTGCAAGTGAACAAGGATTCTCCATCAGCAACAGGCTTCACATCTGACATCATCAACAACAAGATCAACACCTTCTTCAGCAGGGCACAGGTAAGTACTCTGTTTGTTTTCTTTATGCTTTCTAGTCATCTGCTTTTAAACTAGATTCAGTACTTCTTTTCCCCAACCCAGACTGCTAACCAAACCAGGCAGACCCAGATTCCTATCTCTCTGATCAGCCTCCTTTATCTCTCTATCCCTTTTCGACATTTTGTCCATTATCCTAAGACCTCTGCACAGACCTTCAACTAAAACCAGACTCTCCCAGACCATTTTGTATGTCCACAGACCAAGCTCGGACAAGACTCTGTCCAGACTCGACCAAAACTTGACCTGACCCGTCTGGAGGCCATTGCCCAGACCGACGCCGGTCATTACCCCGATCGACGTCGGCCACATGACCGACATCGGCACCTTTGACCGTCGACGTCGGTAGGACCACCGATGCCGGTGACTGGGACTAAGCCGATAGCTTCCAGGTAAGCCTTTGCTTCCTTTTCTCTTTCAGTTTGCTATCATTTCAGTCTATTTTAGCATTCTATCATTTATCAGTCATTTATCTTTTATCAAAATAGTGGGTTGACCTCCCTTAAGGAAGTTCTCATACTTCTGGGAACAAGCTTTCGCTTGGCAATCCACCATCTATCTATCTAACGCCTTTTTGTCCAAGTTTTCTTCTTTGCAGGTGTCATTCCTCCATAGCCAAAGAGGGGTGCTCACAAACGTCTGGATGACAGTGCGCAGTCTATATCTAGGTACTTCTAGCCTTGTCCATTTCTTTAGTTTCTTCTCTCTCTTGAATATAGAAAGCAAATTTTGAATAGAAACATTCTGGCACACCCGGTGGGACCCTAGGTTCCTCCTGGGTTACTTTTCTTCTTCATTCATTTAGGAGCATTAGGTTCTTACCTTTTCTCCTCCTTCTTTTCTTCTCAATGACACTATAAGCAGGAATTAAAAAGAATCATTCTTTTCTTTCTTGCACATTCTAGACTAGTCCAACGTCATACTCTCAACCCTTTTTCAAAACTTGTCTTTATAACAAACATCACATTTTGACTTGGGCATTAAAACACTTTGCATTCATTTCTGCTTGTGCTTGCATCTTCGTAGTCCACATCTAGTAACTTAAACACATATTGAATAAATCGTAGACACTTGATGTTATACTACCAAACCACATGCACTAAAACGAACATAAAACTTACTTGAGACAAGGCCCGACTGCGATTTCATCCCCCAGCGGATACCTTACCCGTCCCGATGACCCTACTTGGATTTCATCACCAAGGGGGAAGCCCACTCCGTTCTCTGGTGGAGGATAAACTCTAGGCGAGGTATATCTTGGCTAAGCGAGACCAGCTAACCACTGGAATCATGAAGTGAGGGGAGCTTGCTCCTTAGCACCAGGCCACGTACCAGACCTAACACAGATTTTTGAGTGCCTTAACATACCTGAAACCATCTTTAGACCACCTTATTCTAGGACCCTTCTTATAGCCAATCTCCCCAAACATTCATCTAAGGCATAAGCCACAAGATTCTAAAGTTAATTCCTAGGATTTATCGCTTAGGCTTGTCTGTCTCTCTCTGTTCTTCTCTTCTCATCTGTTTGTTTGAGTGAGTGACTACGCTTTCTTCATTATTTTTCCAAAGAATTTTAAAATCTTTTGGTTCTCTGGAAGACACAGTCACCGACATCGGTCCTATCACCGACGTGGACTTTCCTCTCTTACCGGCATCGATTATCTGACTGACGTCGGCTATCTTCCTTACTGATATCGATTTTTAAACCGACATCGGTCTCTGTCACTGTCCTTTTTTTCAAAACTAACAACCTAAAACCTGTCCCTTCTCTGTCAAAAACTCCATTCTAAGTTTCTGGAACTGCAAAAACATAGTTTCTAGAATCTGACCCTCCTTTTTGACCACGCTCCCTTGTCCCTAACCAGTCCTATCATGGAGTTCCACTCGGAGACTGAAAGAACTCCTATAGGACCGACCTCGACTCAAATTCCCATCATCCCTGAAGGGGACCAAGATTTCGAGAGATTCTTGGACCTCAATACCGCAGCCCTCCAAAACTATCTCGTGAGAAACCCAACGCGAGACCTCTCGGGTGACGTGGCGATGACATCCACACCATTCGCCACCCAACCCTTTATGACTCAGCCTTTCACCTCAACTATTAACCCAACCATGGCCAATACGCATAGTTTGGCCTCCCCGTCTATTTTTAGACCGACCTCCATCGGGGTTCCATTACCCCCTCAACCACCTGCAATTCAACCAAGTTCTACATCATATCAGAACTTGATTGTCTCGACCCCTCATACTCTTGCGCCCACAAATGTAGGAGTGCCAACCTATCTTTCTACCAGTGCCACCATTCAACCACCTTTGGCAGTGCCCAGTCAACTTATACCTTCGACCTTCATAACGCAACCACCTTTAGCCTTCACTTCTGCCCCTGCGACTAGTCATCCGTACATTGTACAACCGACTATGCCGCACACCTCCTCTAGCCTCTTCCAAGCACCTTACAACCTAGGGGGCGCTCAACCCGCCAATCCGTCAGTAGACATCATTAAGATGCTGATGGATAAAATGTCCAGTCTCGAAGCCTCCATTTCCAGTTCAAGCAATACTTTGTCATATGAGCAAATTTGTAATGAGCCCATCCATCCTTCCATCCCTATTCGACCATACCCTAACCATTGGGAGCTTCCTAAATTCACTCGCTTTCAGAGTAAGGAAGACCCACAACAACATCTACGGGCATTTAGACATGCCTGTTATCTTATTGCCCATGATGATGCGTTACTTTTACGCACGTTCCCTATGTCGCTTTCTGGCCCAACCCTTGACTGGTATAGTTCTCTTGCCAGACACTCTATCTTTTCATTCATCCAACTCACCCAACTATTTCTTGACCATTTCTCAATCAACATCACCAAACAAGTCTCAATCACAGACCTTTATTCCATCAGGCAATTTGACGACGAATCTGTAGTCGATTTTGTCGCTCGTTGGAGAGGCTTGATTAACCAGCTCTCCTTCTCCTTGCCTCAACCCGAGCTCATCCAGCTCTTTTCTCGAGCATGTGCCAACAACATCTCTTCTACCTTACGGATTCAGACATTCCGCACTTTTGATGAAGCTTTCATCATGGCTCGAAAGCTTGAACTCTATGCCCTTGAAGAAGATAAGGTCAAATTGCGTAATACCAACGCAAAATCTACTGACCATTCTTCTTCCAGACCTTCTTCTTCTGCCAACTCCAAGTCCAAAGGAGTGGCCAACACTGTGGTCATTAGATCACCATCCTCAACAACAACGAATTATTTCCAACCTTTGACATCTTCCAACATTACCAAATAATTCCAACAACGGTATATCCAGCATTCTTACACTCCACTTTGAGAACCATACGCTTCCATTTTGGAAAAACTTCTCAAGCAGGGGGTCCTCAATCTCCCTACAATCCAACCACCTCAATTTGACCCCTCTAAAGCCCTCCCTACATGGTATAGAGAGGCCGACTTCTGCCACTTTCACCGCATCCAAGGCCATGACATTGACAACTGCCGAACTTTCAAAAACATCGTCTAAGACATGATCGACAAGGGGGATCTTTTTTTAGATAACCCGAACGCCCCACCCAATCAGCATATCAACATCTTCAAACACCCTTTTCCAAATCATCCACCTACTCAGAACAACGTCCAAACCATAACCAAAGATTCTCATGACCATGACATTCACACGATTAACACTATCTTACCTCTTGTCTCTGACTAATCTCTTTCACAGGTAGAAGAGTCTTCTTCTCCTATTCGTCTATCACAAGATGAAGAACCCTCTTCTCCTATTAGTCCTCCATCTATTTCTCCTATATTGGGGGACGCCTTGACCACACCTACACCATTAGCCCCACCTTCATCCAATGACCATACCTTGCCTACTCCTCAAGCACAAGCAAAAGGCACAATCATCCCTGCCTCCTGCCATCTGGAGGAGCCACACTCTCCTATTTCTTCTCCACCAAGAGAAGAACCAGTCTCTTTACCCATTTCAACCGAGGAAGACCCAGCCACGATTTCCTCTTGCGTTTTGCATGATATTTCTACATCCCACTCACCTTCGTCCACATCTAAACCCAAACCCACATCTAACCTTGCCTCACACAATAGTGGCCCTCGACCCAAACTAACGAAAGTCACTAGACCACATCGGAGAATTTCTCCCCCACCTTCATCATTGCCTTCAATCTTGGGCCCGCATCCGTCCACTTTAATAGGAGTACTGCCTACTCCCATCCTTCACAGAGGCACGTCGCCTCCATTACTCCCTCAACCCATCAAACATATATCTCCCTCAAACCATCGACCAACGCCTCTTATGCCTTTTAAACCAAAGTCATCAACCCCTACTGCAACAAGACATCTAGACCCATTAGCAGGTTCTTATACCTTGCTTTTACGGCAATTGTTGCAGTCCTCTCGCCTCGACCTCCCGCCTCTCAGACCATATCAATCTCTCAGACCAAAACCACCCTAGTTCGAGGACACTTGCATTTGCGCATATCATCGCACACCTGGACACGACACGGAGCATTATTGTGCCCTCAAGGTTGCCATTCGCCAATGTCTGGTGAATGACACCTCTCTTCTCGACCACGTTATCAATAAACCCTCAACACCGCCTCTCTCATCGACTCTCAGATCAAGACCCTCTTGGTTCGACAAATCTAAATTTTGCAACTATCATCACACTCCGAGACATGACACTGAGCATTGTTGTGCTCTCAAAGCTGTCATTCGTCAACAACAGAGAAATGATTTCCTTCTCACCAAGGACCCTCTTAACCACCTCTTCGACAAAACATCAACCCTGACCCATGCCTCTCCAACCTCATCGCCTAAATTGGGATCTCCACGATAGATTATGGTCCCTTTACCACCTTTGACCCCATTATTTGACATTAACACAGTCCATTTAATCACCAAGCCTCAGTCAACCTTGACTAATCTATCCAACATTCTCCCTAAGCGACTGGGGGAATCCAACCTTATCCAAACTTTGATCAAACATTCAACCAAACCTCGACCAAGTCTCGACCAACCATCGACCATGACATCGACCATAACCTTACCAAACCTTCGACCAAACCTTCGACAAACTTTGACCAAACATTTTACCACACCTCAACCAACTCTCGACCAATCAACAATCAAATATCATTCAATCAATCCTTTTTATCTAAAATATTCAACCAGTCTCGACCAATCAACAACCATATCAGTCAACTTCACATCCACCATCAACATCTGACCAATCTAGAAAGAGCCAAATGGGGCAAGTCTACTCCTAATTGACTCAGACCTTAACGCACTAGCATGGCCCAGGGACTTATCAGACCTTGAGCCCCCCTTAATGCGTTACATCTTCGACCATTCTTTTGTTAGTCGAATACTCGTCTACTTGACATGTAACTTGAACTCGTCCCTTGAGCAATCCTCATCCTCTTGATCCTCATCCCTTTCAACCCTATTCCCCTTTAACAAGTCCTCTACAACCCTTTTATGATGCACGGATGCTTTGTCCTAATAAAAGGGAGTCCTTAAACTTCTACAGTCTTCTCCATGACCCACAAAAAAAAAAAGATGTCAAAACAAATCCAAGGTCACAAAAACAAATTCAAAAAGACAGACTGATCCCTCGAAGGACAGCTGTACTATCATTGCTGTAACTAATAGACTGATCCCTCGAAGGACAGCTAGTCAAACATTATATAAAGCAAAAATATAGACAACTCCCTCGAAGGATGGCTATGACTAAATCTTGCTACAGACAGCACCTACTTTAGAAGCTTCCCGCATTGATCAGCTTCGCATCATGACCATAAATCAATTGACATCTCTCTGTAGACTTCCCGCTTCGATCAGCCCACAACAAAAAAAAAAAAAAAACGAGTCATGGACTTGGCTTGTAGTTGTCTCAGGGTCTCCTATAAAAGGGGCAAGGTTATTCCTGCTCTTAAACTGGGTTACCCTATCCACCTCCTATCACCTGCTCAGGGGACTTCGAGCTCACTTTAATGTCAAAGTGATTCGATTACCGTTCTAACACCACACTGGTCAATGACGTAATGCATGAACGGGGCTTTGGTTCTAATAACCCCTATCCATGATGTCCTTTTTGGTCTTTGTCAATGAAAGAGCAATTCACCTTTCACTTATCTTTTGCTTTGGTCACATTAAACCAAACCAACTTCAACATTTTCAAACCAACCTCAACATTTTCAACATGACATCAGGCATTGCCTTGTCCTTTTCCCATAGTTTCCATGGACACCAATACACATGGAAACTATCAACCAGACCCAATTTATGTTAAGCATTAACCAATACTTGCTGAAGCATAAATAGACCCCATTCATTTTTAGCATTCAGTTTGAACAATCAATATTTAGTGTAAACAATTACTTAGAGGTTCATTGTGTTTGTTGAATGCACTCACGGATTGAGTGACCATGTTGTAAGAGTGATTTGAAGGTTTATGAGTAAAATTTATGAATAAAATGAGTATGGAGATGTTATATAATTATCTAAGTCCTATGACAAATTATTTCATGTCTTGATATGTCCTTGATCATATATGGAGATTCAAATTAGTATGACCATATTTTCGACTGTGTGTGACTAGTCTAAGTGGTCATTTTTAGTGAGACAATTTGACTGATTAGATCCTATGTTGTAATTTCTAAGGCATATGAAAGTGTAAAAAATTTCATTGATGGTTCACCCATGTGATCTAATCATATGTCTATGTGAAATATTTGAGTTATTGCTTTAGATGTTTGAGACTATGTTTTTCTATGTATGAAGACCTAAATGTTAGGTTGAGGTGTTGAGTTGGTATTCCACATGGCATGGACCCATGAGGTAGTTATAAAGGGGATAATAGAAACATGTTTGATGGTTTATAATCATTGGTAAAGGATGAAGATGGTCTAAGTAGTCTCACATGTAATGTGTGAGTATGAAAGCCTAAATGTCTTAGGTCTCACCAAGACCTAATGGTGGTTTGGGTTTAATGAGGTAGTGGCTAACCTAAGGAGTTATTATTACATGTAATATGTATAAGGATATATTTCAAAGTTTTTTAAAATATGTAAATCATCTTGGAAAATTAAGATGGGTTAAAGAAAGAGAGTGGTATAAGTACAAGGTTTACTTGGAATAATTATGTTGGTTATGTGTGTGTGGATTCAAGTGAAGAAGAGAATATTTGAAAGAGAACATACATGTCATTAAGGAAAATAAAAGAGTGAAAAATATAAAACATGTTTATATCATCATGTTGATACAAGAAGACACACTGGGAATTGGATCTAATGATCATAGAAGAGGCAGTTTGAGCAAGTTAGCCATAGCGGTAGCTTGAGAGAGATTGAAGGTGAAGAGTAAAAACAAAGGTGATCATCATCAGTTGAAGAGTATAGAAAAGTGTTCAAGGTTATCTATTGAATTTAGTTGAGTGATTTCTTAGTTTCCTAGGGGTATAGTTTCTCCTTGCAAGATAAATCTTGCTAAAAGTCTAGTTGTTGTGGGTGCTCAGCTAGACAAGGGAAAAAGCTTCTTGAAAAATTGGTTTCTCACTAAAATAAGGGATAGGTATTCCTTGATGAGTTGGTTCTAGTTGAAATTTTGGATCTTATTTTATAGGATTATATTCCATCTTGTAGGGTTCAGTGGGTTTTATCCCTCAAGAGGTTTTCCTACATATATGATGTTTTCATGTGATGTATGATCTTATGTATGCCAAGTAAATCATGGAGAGCAAAGGATCTGCTTGAGCTAATTCACTCAGATTTGTGTGGTCCCATGAAAATCCACTATCTATCCAAAAATGAGTATTTCATAATAGTCAAAGATGATTTCATTAGAAAGGTTTACTTATTAAACCATAAATATGAGACATTTGATATCTTCAAGCAATTCAAGTCCATAGTTAAAAAATAGAGTGGTCACTATATAAAGATCATGAGAACACATAGAGGGGGAAAATATATTTCAAAGTATTTTTTGAACTTGTATAATTGTAATGGGATCAGGAAAAAAATTACTACAAGGTATAAACAACAACAAAATGGTGCAGTAGAAAGGTAAAAATAAAATTATTCAAGAGATGGCAATAAGCATGATAAATTCCAAAGCATTATCAAATGAATGTTATTCTTAAGTAGTCACAATAACAATTTATTTTCTGAATAGATATGCCTCAAAAAGTGTTCATGACATGAGTCCTCAATAGGCATGGATCAATATAAATCCCAATGTTTAACACTCAATTTTTTTTTGGTTGTGTGGTATATGCACATATGTTTAATAAAAAAAGAATAAAATGGGATGAAAAAGAGAAAAATGCATCTTAATTGGATATAATGAGCAATAAAAATCTTACAAGTTATACAATCCAGTCAAAAAGGAATTAATAATTATTATGATGTTTAATTCATAAAATATGCAGCTTGGGATTCTAAATATTAATAACAAAAAAAATCAACAAATGTTAGTGGATATATACTAGAAAGTGAACCAACAAGTAATACATCCACTTCTATGACTATATTAAGTCCTATCCTAGAAGGGAATGACTCCTTAAGTAGAAATAAATATATTAAACTCAAAATGTATCTCAAAGGATTCATTCAATCATATTTAAACATAAGAGGAAAAATGCTTCATCATATCCATGGAAACAATCAAGTGAAAAAAGGAGACCATACGAGATATGTGAGAAATCAAGGTACATAGATGATGATAATAATACTATTAGTTTTTCTTAATTTTCAGAAGATGATCCCTTTTACTTTGAAAAATCGATTAAGGACAAGAAATAGTGCCAAGCCATGTATGAGGAAATGCAATCAATTGATAAAAATGAGACATGGGAGTTAGTAAACCAAAACCACCACAAAAGGCAAGATTGAAAGACATAAGGCAAGGCTACCTATTAAAGTGTACAAGAAATGACCTAAACAAAATTACAATGAGACATTTATTCATGTAGTAAATATGCAAACTATGATAAATATCTTAGCAATATAATCTCAACATAAGTGGAAGGTGAATTAGATGGATGTCTATCTAACCCTAAAATATAGATTAAGGAATCTAGGAAGTAACCTAGGGCACAATGAAGGTAACCTATCTCTATATCATGCTAATTTATTTACAAAATCAGATAAATAATGTTTTGAGTTCATATAATGAGATATGCTAAAAATATAAAGTAAAACTATGTTAGATACTACAATGATAATGAAAACAAGATGATGTAGATTTATAATAGAAAAGAATCAAAGTATAAATAGATTTTGGGATTACCATCGAATTCTAAAATAAACACCTTTGTAACCTTATACATTTGCATCTACCTTGGATATTTGTATCAATGCCTTTATCTAACTTGGATGTAGGTGTCCATTATAAAATAGCTACTGGATCTATATGTGACTACCTTGAATTTTTTGGGTTTTATGTCACCTTTGTTTTGGTACACTTAGTCTATCTCATGTACTATCACTCCTTGTCAAATATAAAAACTATATTTATTTATCTTTATATTTACTATTGGAAAAAATTAGTTCGTGGACTCATGGTGTTGAGCTAACCCTAAAGACTCCTTTGTTATTGGTTTTTTCCAACATAAACACTACTTTCAAGAGGGCCTCAAACTCATGTAGTTATCCCCTAGATGTGGGTTTATGTGTAAATAAGGATATAATATGTGATAAGCAAGTACAATAGTGACCAAGCTTGTAACATGGAAAATATGGATCTTAGACTACTCGTTTAGTATTTTAGACTTTTATATATAATTTTCCTATGATTTATATGGAAATAGTGGAAAATATGGAAGCTTTGCTCACTTGAATTCTTGATTTAATGCTTTTAGTAAGTTTTCTTGTGAGTTTTTTGGTATATGCTAGGTCTATGTTAGGTGGTCGAATGAATAAGGATTCATCATATATTTATACCAATATTTTTTGAGAATATATCACATTAAATTACTTAGGTTGATTTTAGTGATGCATTTCATTTTCAAACTACATGACTTTTAGGGTAGTATAAAGTTGTGTTGGGATATAAAACTTGTGTAACCAAAGGTGTCTGACTTAGATGTAAGTGTCCAAAAATCTAGAAAAGGACATAGGTCCAAAACTTGCAAAGACTTAACATAATTAGGTTTATAGCATTCTAAATATGATATAAGGTTTGAGTCATAAGAGTAACATTTTTTAGACTAAGAGATAACTTATAGGCACAAATAGAGTGCAAGTGGGTCTTCTACAAGTGGAAAAGGTCTAGAACTAAAAGAAATAACCAAGGTCTATATTTTCTAAGTGTATAAGATTGGGGTGCTATATAATTCATAAATAGTGTCTATAATGTCAAATTAGTTTTTTTCAAATGGAATATTATAAGAATAAGTGTATTTGGTACAACCACCTAGCTATGAGATTCCAAGTCATGGGAACAAGGTGTCCCATCTAAAGAAGGTAGTTTATGGGCTCAAATAAACACCAAATGTGTAGTATAGATACATATAATCATATTTTTTAAGGAATGGATTTAGAAAGAGTAAAACTTAACCAAATTTATACATCCAAGCAAGCAATCAAGGTTAAAGTATAATTGTTGTTTTTATATGTAGATGATTTAATTTTTACTAGAAATGTAATTTTGTCCACAAAAGAGTTCAAAGTAGAAATGAAGAAATAATTTGAGATGAAAAATTTAAGATAATTGAAGTATTTTACTGTCATTTAGATTAAATAAATGGATGATGGTATTTTTATATCTCAATCCAAGTATGCAAATGAAATTTTAAATATATTTAGAATTTTGAGTTGAAAATTGGCATCAACTCTAGTAACAACAAGTCTTAAGTTAAACAAAGAATATTAAATAATAATGTGGATCCAACACTTCTTAAGAGCTTGGTAGGCAGCTTAACCTATTCAAAAATAATAAAATATGATATCATATATGTACTTAGTTTGATTTTCATATTTATGGACACTCCAAAAAACACACACTAGCAAATAAGAAAAATGATCCAAAGATATGTCAATGACACAAAAGGCCATTGAATTTTATATGTTTCATTAAATAATTTTGAGTTAGATAGATGTAAAAATATTGACTAGATAGTTAGGTTTGAAGGTAGAAATTTTACATCAATATATGTGTTTAATATCAGGTCAGTAGACATTTCATGGCCTACAAAGAAGAAACACATTGTTTCACTCTCCATTGTTGAAGCATAGGACATAGATTCAAAATCAATAGTGTGTCAAGTCATTTGGATCAGATGAATCCCATCAAATTTAAATGGGGAGAAAAAATAAGCAACAAAAATATTTTTTGATAATTTATCTACTATAGCTATATCCAATAATCCATTTTTTCACAGATTGAGTAATCACATAGAAATCAAGGATCACATCATAAGATAACTAGTTGAAAATGGATAAAATGGACTTGAGTTTTGTAAATTAGAGGAGTAACTTGTAGATATTATCATTAATCCATTATCAAAATAAAGTTTTGAATATTTTATAGAAAATATAGGTGTCACAAATGTTGAAGCATCACCTCTGTAATATCTTCGTTGTCAAGATTAAGAGGGAGTGTTGGAAATAGTAATCTTTATGTACATGCATTAACTCCTTCAAATTTTTTATTTTCAAAATATCCTTGGGATCTTAAATTTGCATCTAGCAATTAACTTCCTCAAAAAAATTAAATGTTGTTTGTATAAACTTAATAAGTCAATTGACTAAACTATTGCCCATTTTTTTTTCCAAAAACAAGCTTCTAGAGAACAACACAATAGTCTAAAAAGCACTCTAGTAGAACAAAAGAACATAGCATAAGCTAATTGAAATAAAAATGGTTTTCAAAATTACATTAATTTGAATTTAAAGCAATATCAGTCTATAAAATAAAATAACATAGAATTTTGGAATTGAGTAGCAAAGAAAATAGAACAATAAAAATCTAAAATAAAAAAATAAAAGTAATTACAAAAATGAAAAATAGTGTAGGGAGAAAAATTTGCATACAAAAATATAATTTTATCAATATCTTTTTACTTTGAGTATTTTGGGGTGTGTATTTCTTGTGTTTACAATCAAGTATTGATTTAGTATATAATAATATTTGTAAAGATCATAACACATATTGTCTATAAATTTAGATTAGTATCTGGAAAATGAGATTCCATCAATGTAAGATAAATTCAATGATCACCTACATTGAAAAATATTACCTTTAAGTGAAGACTTTCTGATCTAGGAAACCATTCGAGGTGACCATTCGGTGGCAGATAAGGTGGCAGTCAGTGCCTCAACCTTTGTTTTGTTTCATTACGTTTTGTCCTCGGTGGCAGTTAGGTGGCAGTCAGTGCCTCGACTGTCATTTTGCTTTCATTCTATTTTGGCTGCGAGCAATGATATCCTCGAGCATTATATTGTTTTAATGTTGTGAGTGACTATATCCTCAAGCATGATATTGTTCAGTCATGACCATTAATTCCTCGAGCCATGCAATCTCCTGCGGTGGCCTTCAAAACATGTATAAATATATTGTAACCTGAGAGGAGGAAGTCAGACATCTTCGTAGAGATAAGCACATGTATTGTATTACAGTTGATAAGTAATACAACGTCTCTTCTCAGAGAATCCATTGTTATTTCTGTGCTTTTGAAATATTCGTCAACTAGAACTTCTAAATTTTGGATCAGTGGTATTAGAGCGGTGTGTCTTGAGAAGTGTATGTTCCCAAGGACGAGCCAGATGCTCACCCGGTGTGCCCAAAATGACCTCAAATGGCAGATGACACTGAGACATCCGATCCTTTCAAGGAAATGGTGAATGAAGCCCTTTAGTAGCAACAAGCGCAGATGCTCTAACAATTTGCTTAGATTCTTCAAACACTTCCGATGGGAAATTTTGGCTCTGCAGTGACACAGCTAGGCTCCTCATCGAGGGAGCTTCCTTTCAGTGCCCCAGCACCCTTCAAGGTTTAGGTAAATTTCAATATTCCCACATTTGAAGGCAAAATTAATGCTAATGCAGTGGAAAATTGGTTGGACCAACTATCGTCCTACTTCTCGGTAAACAAGTTCACCGATGGAGAAAAGATCACTTTTGCTCTTCTAAAATCATCATTGCCCATGAAAAACTGGTGGGAAGTGTACAAAAAGAGGTTCAATTCGGATATCATTGGCCTTAGGGTGGAACCCACCTGGGATGATTTTATGGAAGCAGTAAAAGAAGAATACTATCCCGTCAACGTGTATGATGATCTGTACATACAGTGGCAACAACTCCGCCAAGGCAAGGACCAATCTGTGCAAGATTACACAGACGCTTTCCATTCCTTGTCTGCAAGACTGGGCATTGAAGACAGTGAGAAACATAAAACTCTCAAATATTGTGGTGGACTACAGTGGTACATCCAAGGGGAAATGGAACTTTTCAATTTGGAAACTCTCAGAGAAGCATATAAATTGGTAGTGAAGATTGAACAGAAGCATGGCAGGAAGAATACGAAGAGTCAACCTTCAAAAGGGAAAAGCGAAAAGGAAGGTCAAACACGAGGCCAAAACTGGAAGCAGAAGGAGTTTCAGGATAAGAAATCCCAGAAAGGGAAGGCTAGAAAATGGTGTGATTACCATAAAACTGGTACTCACTCCAAAGAAGAATGTCGAGCCATCAAGTCGCTACTCTCTGAGTCGCAGTACTCGACATCTTCTACTCTGCCTCATACACAACCTAAAGTCGAAGAGGACGAAGAAGAAATTGTGGATGTTGATCCCAACACCATTGTCACTTCGTCACAAACTCATGAAGAAAGACTAGATGACAAAGAAAGACTGTTTCACTCCAAATTATGGGTAAAAGGTAAGCCTCTGCATTTCATTCTTTATAGCGAAAGTCAAAAGAATTTAATTTTGGCTAAAGTTGTGAGAAGTCTAGGTCTATCCATGAAGCCTCATCCAAAGCCATATAGTATTGGGTGTTTAAGCCCAGGAAGAGACCTTCGCGTCACCCATCAGTGTCTTCTTTCATATGCTATAAAACCTTTCCAAGATAAAGTCTTGTGTGATGTGGTCAATCTAGATGTGTGCGATGTCCTGCTTGGTCAACCGTTCATGTACGAGTGGCATGGCATCTATGAATCCCAAACCTAAAGGATCACCGTCACTCTTGGAACACGGCACTATAGGGTACCAGAGGTACCACCTCCCACATCTATTTCCATGATCAGTGCTAAGTAATGCAAGAGATTGATGGAGAAGACAAAGCAATTTGTTCTCATGATGATCAAACCATAGAGATCCAAGGAGGCCAATGTCTCGGTTCTAATTACACAATCAACAGAACAACAAAAGTAGATAGGATGGATCATAGGTGAATATGCTAACTTATTCAAGTCACCCGCAGGAGTTCCACTACATTGCCAGGTAAAACATTCTATCGAATTAATCCCAGGATCACCTCTGCCTAACAATCCTATGTATCGCAGATCAATTTTGGAAAATGATGACATAAAAAGGCAAATTCAAGAATTGATCAAAAGGGGTCACATCAGGCCAAGCTCTTCACCTTGTGGTAGCCCAATTGTCTTGGTGTCGAAGAAAGATGGAATATGGAGGCTTTGCATTGACTATCGATCCCTGAATAAAATCTTCGTGAGGAATCGCTACCCTCTCCCCATAATCGATGACCTACTGGATCAGCTCTATGGTGCAAAGTTCTTCACCGAAATCGATCTCAAATTTGGTTATCACCAAATTCCCATCGATCCTACTGATGTCTGGAAAACTGCATTCAAGGCTAAAGAGGGGCTCTTTGAATGGTTGGTTATGCCTTCTGGCCTAACTAATGCACCTGCAACCTTCATGAGGATGATGGATGACATCCTACGACCCTTCACCAACTCATTCATGGTGGTATACTTAGATGACATTCTCATCTATAACAAAACATGGGAAGAACACTTGCAACATGTCTTTAGGGTTCTTCAAACTCTTTGAGAGCACAAGTTGTACACAAATCTTGAAAAATGCACATTCTAAATGATGACAATTCAGTACCTTAGGTACATTGTGAATGAGGAATGGGTCCACATCGATCCAAAAAATATTTGGGTTATTCGAGAATGGCCCACACTAAGGACCCTCACAGAGCTTCGTAGCTTTTTGGGCCTTGCAAATTTCTACCGCAGGTTTGTTCTTGGATTTTCACACGTTGCTTGGTCGCTAACCCAAGTGACCAAAAGAAGAGCTAAAGATACATTTTAGTTGTGTGAAATATAGCAAAGGGCATTTGATAATTTGAAGAACAGGCTCTACTCAGCCCCTGTTCTGGCCTTGCTAGATTTGCATCAGCCATTTGAGTTGATGACAGATGCATCTTAATATGCCATGGGAGCTATCATCATGCAACATGGCCATCCTATTGTATACCATAGTGAAACCTTCACTGATACAGTCAGGAAGTATCCAACATATGATAAGGAATTCTACGCCATTATACAAGCCTGCAAACACTGGAAACACTACATCCTAGGGAAAGAGACGGTCATCCACACTAACCACAGACCATTTGAATTCATCCAGACATAAAAAAAACTATGAAATGAGAGGCACCAAAAGTGGTCCACGTGTCTTCAACAATTCCACTTGATAATCAAACACAAAATGTGGAGCTCAAATACAGCCATAGATTGCCTAAGCCACCCACCAATTACTACACTCACAATAGTACTTGACCTGTGCAGACATGAGACTACCACTTGGGGTGCTCTGTATGAAGCAAATCCTACATTCACTGACACATATCAAGCACTCCAAAAAGGTGAACATGTTTCTAACTTTTATTTGCAAGATAATGTCCTCTGCCATATGGGGCACATCTGTGTTCCTATTGCAGAGTAGCAAAAGATGATATGGGAAGCACACTTTAGTAAGACTGCTGGCCACTTTAGTATCAAAAAACCATTGGCAGTTCTTCAGAAACACTTTTACTAGCCCCATATGAGTAAAGATGTGGAAATATATCTCAAATCTTGCACCCCGTGTGCAATCACCAAGCCAACCAATAAGAAGCAAGGATTGTACATGCCATTGCCAGAACCAGCCAGGCCTTGGGAATCCATCTCAATGGATTTACTCTCAGGTTTGCCCACTTCCAAACATGGCAAGGACTATATTTTTGTGGTAGTTGATCACTTTTCAAAAATGGCTATTACGCTTGCTTGTAAGAAAAATATATTGGCTGAGGAAATTGCTCAACTATATTTTAGCCATGTATGGCTCCATTTTGGTCTCCCCAAGTCCATTGTCTCAGATCGAGATAGCTAGTTCCTGAGCACCTTCTGGTCCACTCTATGGAAAATGATGGATAATAAGCTGATGAAGTCCACAGCCTTCCATCCACAAACTGATGGTCAGACCGAGGTGGTAAACCACTTGATTGTTCACATGATTTCGATGTATCACTCCAAACATCCATGCACATGGGACAAGGGACTTCAGTTCATCCAACACGGATACAATCAAACACTGCACAACTCGACCAAGCATAGTCCCTTCCACATATTTTTTGGGTTCCAACCCATGGCACCAATTGAGGTAGTTGTCCAACTCTCCACCATAGAATACACAGCTCATGGAAGCTCCGAGGTAGCAAAAGTGACCAAGTTTATTAAACACATCCAGCACATCCAGGAACAAGTCCATGACATCCTAGAGAAGATGAATCAGAAGTATAAGCTCTGCCATGACAAACATAGGATTGCACACCATTTTGCTGTGGGTAACAAGGTATGGTTATGGCTTCAAAAGGAATGGCTTGCAGGCCCACATAGAAAGATTCAGCCTCTGCGATATGGTCCATACACCATCACTAGAAAAGTTGTAGAAAATGCTTTTGAGTTGAACCTACCCACCTACTTTGGTCTACATCCAATATTTAATGTGGAGCTCCTCAAACCATATCACCCACCTCTATTAGACACTTCAATTATGGCAGAACAACTAGACATTAATGAGCTTGATCCACAAAGTCTTGCCCCAATCGAGGAGGATCAGATTGTGGACACTTGGATGAAGACAACACGAGGATGCTCTATTTCCCTATATCGAGTGGTCAGGTGAAGCCAGCTTAGCCACCAAGGTGAGTGGCTCACCATGGATCACATCAAGACATAGCTGCCCCACCTGATGGGGAATCTTGACGCAGTGAAGACCATTAATTTTTAAGGAGGGAGGAATGATCTAGGCAACCATTCAAGGTGACCATTCAATGGCAGATAAGGTGGCAGTCAGCGCCTCAACTTTTGTTTTTTTTCATTACATTTTGTCCTCGGTGGCAGTTAGGTGGTAGTCAACACCTTGACTGTCATTTTGCTTTCATTCTATTTTGGTTCTGAGTGATGATATCCTCGAGCATTGTATTATTTTAATGCTACAAGCGACTATATCCTTGAGCATGATATTGTTTAGTCATGACCATTAATTCCTCGAGCCACGCAATCTCCCACGGTTGCCTTCAAAACATGTATAAATATATTGTAACCTGAGAGGGGGAAGTCAGACATCTCTTCGTAGAGATAAGCGCATGTATTGTATTGCAGTCGATAAGTAATACGATGTCTCTTCTCAGAGAATCCATTGTTATTTCTGTGCTTTTGAAATATTCATCAACTAGAACTTCTGAGTTTTGGATCACTTTCATGTATAAAAGACATACTTTTGTTAGCTAATTAGGCTAAGATCTTATCATCTAGCTATTGGAATATGGAGTAGGAAAATTACAAATGGAGACAAGCATCCATGTTGGCTCTATGAGAAAATAAGAGTGAAAGATGAGAAGCACATGATGTTCCAATACCATATGCATGAACAATTAAGAGATAACCAATCATTATGAAATTAAAATTTGAATAATTTTCATAGTTTGTTAAGTTTAAATGCCAAGAAAGTATGAATTTATATTAAATATGTATAACAACAGTATAAACAAATTTAGATGGGATACATTTGATGCATAATAAAAATATTGAGGTTCAAATGACATTTAAGCTACAAAAACCTTTTGGTAATTCTATTGTAACATTATACTTTGTCCCATAAATTCTAATAGGTCTTATTTGGATGTATATAATCATTTTATTCTATTTTATTTAAAATTTTGTTGCAAGTCAAAGTTATTAAGGGAAAGGCCCCAGAATCTAAGCACCCTAACTTTGTGACCATATAAATTTGTCTATGTTATTAGTTTAGATCTTTAAAAATTACCCATTTTCAAGTGTCATACTAACTACTTATAAAACTTGAACTTTTGAGTACTAATAATTGACTTTTAAAGTACCAATATTTGAGTCTTCTATATCAAAATATGATTAGGTATTTTAATTTACCTTTAAATAAATATTTTACATTACCTTCTAGTGTAAAATATTATTTATTCATACCAATATATTTAATCCATAGACAATAATAACAATAGGAATGTTCAATAATTAGAACATGTTCAGCATATGGAAACTTTCACCTTTTTTAGATGGTTTTGGTGACAAAAAAATCACATAATCTTTAGTAAAAAGAGAGTAAATATACTTGCACACTATTTCAATGAGAAGACCAACCAAAATATAGATGAAGATGGTAACCATTATTACCTCAATTGAAAAATTGGATGATAGAAATGCTACATTGGTAATCCAAAGTCAATAAGTTTTGTCAGGTTAACCATGTATAATATGTTGAATAGAACACTGCAGATTCGTAGAGTTCTAGAAATCACCATTTGTAAGGGAATGATTGTACCATCCATGACCCTCGATAAGCAATGACTATCAAATATAAATCAATGTTCAAGGGATTAATCAACATTTTTTCACAACATCTATAAAGTAACATGTTATACCTTCACTAATTAGCTTAAAAGTAGATAGTTGGTGCCTTTAGAGAGACTGCAACCTACCAAGTAAATGGGAGCGGTTTTTATGTTGAATAACATTATAAATATATGCCTTAACATTAACTAATAGGTAAAAATGTTAAATACCCTTAATTTAATTCCAATCAACATAAACAAAAGTTATTTATACTTTATCCACCTCCATGTTGAATGACATAGATAGAAACCAATCTTGAATGGCATACATAGAAAGCAATATTGAATGACATAGACAAAAAGCAATCTACCAAGTAAATGGGAGAAGTATTTATGTTTAATGACATTACTAACACACATCTTAATACTCACCGAAAGGTAAAAATGTTAAATATCCATACTTAATGCCAATCAACATAAACACATGTTGTTTATAAGTTTTCCCACTAAACACCTTGTTAGAAAAAACTACAATAGTATTGGCTCTATAGGAGAGAGAAAATAACAAAAATATATAGGTCCAGTTGGGAAAAAATAAAAAAATATAAGATTGAAATAGAATACGGGAGAGAATGAAGTAATACACACTAAAATTGTATATATTTATATATCTAAAAAATTCCTTGTACATGATTAGAACATATAACTATTGCTATTACAAAAATAACATACAAAAAAAATATCAAAACTTTCCTAAATTGTTGATCCTTCTTCCTTGCTACAGACTGTGCTCACTTTCCTCTGCTTCTTTACTATTGGATGCTTACTAAAATCTCCCTTATTCACTCTTCTCCTATAGGCTGCTAATCTATCTTTCTACTGTTACTCTATTTTCCCCTTTTTACTATTGGAAATTCTCTCTAACTATTGTTGCGTGCATCTATATTCTACTACACATTAACTTTTCCTTTTGTCTTCTACTAACAACTTTCTCACCTACTCCACAAATTTTCCCCCTAAAATAAAATGGCATCCAAAATTGAAATTTGAAAGGGGATGTATTAAATGTTGTCAATGGCTTGTCATTCACTGGGAATTAGGTAAGGATCAAAAATATTATTTTAACACTCCCCCTTACTTTTGACCTTCGTACCATGGTCAATTAGACTCTTCTCAGTCTTCAAAACTCCCTTACAACTTGTTTTTAACTTACCAAATGATTTTTCATCCTTTGTATGCATGTCAAGAGCTTTGTTACTGAAATTTTTTGCTCTACTAATGGATTCCATAGCTGTACTGATGGAGTCTATTATTTTTAATGAAATCCATAGTTTTATTTTAGGAGTTTGTAGCTAGACTAATGGAACTTGTAGTTTTTTTTATGGAGTACATAGTTCTATAATAGGAGTCTATACCTAGACTGATTGAGTTCATATTTTTTTGAGGAAGTCCATAGTTTTATTGTTGGAGTCTCTAGTTATATTGTTTAAGTTCGTAACTCTGTTGTAAGACTCTAGAGCTACCATAACACTATGAAGGCCTAATTCTACTACATTTATGACCCCTAACCTTCCTCTTACATTAATAAAAGTGTCTTTAGCCAATGGCTTATTAAAAATATTAGCTAGCTTCTAATCAAACTTGTAAAAACTAAGTTCTATGACATGATTTTTGACTAACTCACCAATAAAGTGATACCTGATTGCAATATGTTTACTCCAACCATGAAATATGAGGTTATTTGACAATGTTATAGATGATACTTTATCAAAATAGACTATATAAGCTCCTTGTTTCTCCTCATGCAAATTAAAAATTATTCTTCTCAACCATATAGCTTGACATGATGCTACATTAGCTACTATATACTCTACTTCAGCTGCAAAAAGTGACACTATCAGTTGTTTATTTGAAGTTCAAGATATGGCTCCTAACCCAAGATGAAATAAATACCCAGAGGTATTATTTTAGTTATCAAGGCTACCTATCTAATAACTATCCATGTAACAAACAAGAAAAAATCTCATCTACTACTCCATACCAAACATAATAATCTCTTGTTCTATTTATGTACCTCAATATCCTCTTACCTGCTTGATAATGTGTCTCCAGTGGCTTCTTTAGGAATCTTAATGTAAGGCTAATTGCATACATGATATCTAGCCTTATGCAGTCAAGTACATTAAGATTGCCACTAGACTCTTATAGTGTGTGGGGTCTACATTGCTACTATAATCATCTTTGTACAACTTAAGGTTTGTCTCAGCTAGTGTGAATATAGGATATATATCCAGCATCTTGAACCTTTCTAAAACCTCTTTTACATACATAGACTGGTATATGAATATGTCTTCATCTATTTGTTTGACTTTTATCCCAAGAAAGTACTTCAATAAGCCAAAATCAATCATTTCAAACACATTTTTCATGGTAATTTTGAATTCTTCAATAGAATGATTTGAATTACCAAAGAATATTAGATCATCCACATAAAATACAACAATCACTATACCTTCTTTTCATGATTTGATGTATAATTTAGGCTCACTTTCACTCTTGTTAAAATCATTTCTCAACAAATGTGAGTCTATATGACTATACCATGCTCTTGGGGCTTGCTTGAGCCCATACAATGCCTTCTTTATCCTACACACTTTGTTCTCATGTTTGAAAATCTCATATTTAGGAAGTTATTCCACATAAGCCTCTTATTATAGCTCTCCATTCAAGAATGTTAATTTCACGTCCATTTGATGCAACTTCCACTTGTGTTGGGCAGTAATGGCTATGATTATCCTTACAGTTTCTAGCCTTGCAATGAGTACAAATGTTTCATTGTAATCACATCTGATGTTTTACTTGTAGCCCTTCACCACTAGCCTTGCCTTATCCCTCTCTATCTTGCTTTCAGTAGTATTTTTTGTCTTGTATACCAACTTAACTCCTATGACCTCTTTTCCTTTTAGTAGGTCAACTAACTCCCATTTTTCATTTCTCTCTATGGTGTGCATTTCTTCATCCATAGCCTCACACCACTTTTTGTCCTTTACTACTTCTGCAAATTATATTAGATCAGATGATAGAAAGAGTACATAATTCATAGCTTCATCCTCATTTTTCTCAAACCTTGACTGCTTATAAAATTATTGTATGCTTCTTTTCCTTACTCGATGTTGACTTGAATTGGAGGAGGAGGATGTTGACTCATGAATAACTGCTTGACCTTGTTGATGGTTGTTGGTACTAGATGAATCAACCCTTTATGAAATAGGGGTTTTTGTTGGTGTGTTGGTGGCTATAACACTTACTATTTTAGATTCAATGAAGTGTCTACCAGCCCTTGTTTCAACATGTTATTTTCTTTGTCTCTCTTATCAAGCTTTATGTTGAATGAATTGAACATCCTACCTGATATTGAGATTTTTGGTGATGGGATTGTATAGCCAATATGTTTTTGATTGGTCACTATACCCTATGAAAATACACTTCTAACCTTTTTCATCCCATTTCATTCTCATTTACTTAGGCACATGTTCATATGATAGAGAATCAAACACTCTAAGGTGTTCAACACTTGGCATTTGATTGTTCCGTGATTTTTGATGGATTACATAGCTTACACTCTTAGTTGGACAAATGTTTAACAAGTACATGGTTGTTTCTATAGCCTCAACCTAGAAATCGTTTGGCAAACCTTTTGCCTTTATCATGCTTCTTAACATCTCTTGGATGGTTTTATTCTTTCAGCCACACCACTTTGTTATAGTGTATACCTAGATATAAATGGCTTCTTTATGTCATGATCCTTGTTAAAATTTATGAATTCATTATTATTCTTCCTCTCAGCCACACCACTTTGCTATGGTGTATACCTGGATATAAATGGCTTCTTTATGCCATGATCCTTGTTAAAATTCATTAAATCATTATAGATATACTCTCCCCTTCTATCTATCCTCAAAATCTTGATGTAGTGGCCACTTTGCTTCTCCACCATGGCCTTAAAATGCTTAAAGGTCTCAAATGCTTTTGATTTATTTTTCAATAAGTACACCCATATCTTTCGGTTGTAGTCATCTATGAAGGTCAGGAAATATAATTTGTTGGATGTGGAGGGACTTTTCATTAGACCACAAAAATCTAAATGGATTAGCTCTAACAGAGCTCTAGCTCTCCATGCCTTACGCACAGGCAATGCACTCCTATGTTGCTTCCCTAAAATGTATCCTTCCCATACCTTGTTTGGTTATTCAATAAGGGGTATCCCCTTCAGCATGTTATTCTTATGAAGAAGGTTTAACCCTCCAAATATTAAATGTTTGTACCTAAGATGCTAAAAAGTAGGTTCATATACCATCATTATTTTGAACACTATTGTGAGCTCACTTTGCATGCTCAATGGAAACATATGATTGCTTGTTATCTTGATTATTATTATATTTCTATTTTAGGAACTCCTATTAATTATGATTCCCTCACCATTGTCAAATTTAACTTTGTACCCACTTTACACAAGCTACCCAATGTTGATAAGGTTATGTCTCAACCTATGTACATAGTAAACATCATGAATTTGCCTTTTGTTACCTCGATTGATGTGGATTGAAATGATACCCTTTCCAACAATAATAAATTTATCATTTTTTCCCATCTTCACCTTTGATTTTATTGTCTTATTTATGTGGCTAAACATCTCTTTATTCCCATTCATGTGGTTGCTACAACCACTATCCAAATACCATGTCTCTTTGCCACTTTGTTCAACAATATTACACGTTATAAATAGTATTCCTCCTTTCTCATTCCTATTTGGTTAATCCTCTTGTGTATGGGTTAAATTAGAATTCTTCATATTCATGTCATACTACTTCTTTATACACTCACTAGTATAATGTCCATATCTCTTGCAATAATAAGATTGGATCATAGACATATCATACCTTTGTGTAGATTCACCTCTAGAAGTGTTTTTGTTCCTTCCTCTTCCTTTTCCATGTGGTTCTTAATGGCCATGTTTTCCACTTTCTTAAATTTTTTAATTTCATTCACTTCCTTTACCCTTCACATTGACATTGGTCTTGAATGCTTGCTCATGGGAGGATGTGGTTGATCTATTCAATCTTTGTTCATGGGTTTACAAAGAACCCAATAGCTCATCAACTATCATTTGCCTCAAATCCTTTGATTATTCTATAGCAACCACTATAGTGTCAAATCTAATTAAAAGGCTCCTCAACACCTTCTCAATGATCCTATGATTTTGAAGCATATCACCATATGTCTTCACTTGATTAACAATGTTCATTGTCCTTGTGAAGAAGTCATTGATTGACTCATTCTCATTCATTTGTAGGGTATCAAACTCTCTTTTTAAAATCTATAGCTTGACAATCTTCACCTTGTCACTCTCTTGATACATATTTTACAATATATCCCATGATTTTTTGAAATGGATAGCTGTTGATATCCTAGGAAACTTGAGTCAGCCAAAGCCATTTATATATAGCTGAGTGCTTTGGTATCTTTCCTCCTATTTTCCTTTAACACATTCTTTTATTCTTGAGTTAAGGCATTGAAGGTTGTCATGTCTAGAACCTCATTATCCCAGCTTCAACCAACTCTCATAGTTATTGAGAGTTAAATATTATCATCATTTTGATGCTCCATACATCATAGTTTTTCCCATCAAACATGGGGGGTTGTTGTCAAGACCCTAAACTTGTTGTTGCCATGTTTGAATACACTCACAACCTAGTATCCATTCACTAATGACTCTGATACCAATTGTCAAAAAAAACTATAATAGTATTGGTTGTGTAAGATAAAGAAAATAACAAAAATCTATAGGGCCAGTTGGGCAACAAATAGATAATACAATATTGAAACAAAACAAGGGAGAGAATGAAGGAATACACATTAAACTTGCATATATTTATATATCTAAAAAAATAATACATAATTAGAATATACAACTACTGTTGTTACAAAAATAACATACAAAAAAATCAAAACTTCCTTAAACTATTGTTCCTTCTTTCTTGGTATAGATTGTGTTTACTTTCATCTACTTTGCTATTAGCTACTGCTAATATCTCCCCTATTAACTCTTTTTCTATTATAAACTACTCTATCTTTCTATTTCTGCTCTATTTCCCCCATTTTGCTATTGTAAACTCTCTCTAACTATTACTACATGCATCCATATTCTACTGCACATTCCCTTTTTCCTTTTGTCTTCTACTGACAGCTTTCTCACATACTCCACAACTTTTTCCCTAAAATAAAATGGGTTCCAGAATTGAAATTTGAAAGGGAATGTATTAAACATTGTTGGTGGTTTGTTGTTCATTGGGAGTTAGGTGAGGATCAAAAATATTATTTTAACATACAATAGGTTCATTCACCCATACAACAGGGATGGAAGACAAGCCTTAGGCCTACTCATGGTGGCTCTTGTGCACCACTCATTCAATACAACATGTCTTACCATCATAAAATAAAGGCTGTTGTTCACATCAATGATCGCTACATGAATAGATCCATACAAACCTACAGACCTTTGCATCCCATAATGAGCATGGTAGAAATATGTCCTCGACTGCATCATAAAAAATATTATGCAATAATTAATGTCCATCCATAATTTCAATCAACTGAGATGCCATCAAAATTTATAAACAATACTCACTCTATCCACTATAAGTTTGTAAACAAAGGTCTATCTAAGCAGGATGGGACATTATGTAATCACTTCTATTTCATCACTCGATGGAGTCCCAGTCTATAAAAAAATTATTAAATGGTTCAATCATTTCACAATAAAAATCAAAATGGTTTTTAATAGAAAAGATCAATATTAAATGGGTAGAAGCTATGAGTCTTATTATGCTATTAATTATAAAGAGCCCTAGAATTAATGGGTTTCAAAATAGTCAAGGATGATCGAGAATGTGATGGCTATATCAATTCCAACAAATTGTGACCTATGAAATGCTTGTTAGCTCAACATAGATGATACCTTCTTCCTAAGAATGAATTATTAGAGATAGAAACTCGCCATTGATTGTAATCACCAGTTTCTAATAATATTCAGGTGATTTATAAACATAACTTACATTCCACATGTAATGATGAATTCTTGCTTCTGTGCAGATTAGCACCACCACGAGTAGTGTAAGTATATACCATAGAAATGTATTAAACATGGAGTCCCTTTGCTCATTCATATTTTCTCGGTCATTTAAAAATCTTAAAAGAATGTTCTAAAATTAAATCAAGAAAGGATCTAAGGACTTTTAAATATAGAAAAATAAACAACTTTTCAGGAAGAAACTTGAAACTCAGTCAAAATAAAAATACTTCTTCAAATTATTCGAATCATTCTCCATTAATAATAAAAAATCAATTACAATATATTTATTGAGTTGCATGTGAACATGATTTTATAATAAATAAATTAAATATTATAAATGTATCTAAATAACAATTTTCATGAAATGTAAATTAATGTTATCTCAAGTCTTTCAAATGTTTTATTTTTCTAAAAAATATATTACATGAATATCAACTAATTATTAAATAAATTGCATGATTGAAGTTGCTGTAGAACTGGAGTCAACAACAATTAACCAACAAAGTAGTCAGTTCAATTGGTTGAGATGCAAAATTGTAAAAGGTGCACTTGAAAAGATAAGACACATTTGTAGCATATATATAATATAGATCTTTATGTGTTTAACTTAATAAAATTTATCATCCATTGAAAAAAAGGAAATTGGCTCTAGTAAGGTGTACACAACACAAGAGGTATATAAAAGGATGAGGTTGGATTTGATTTCCAGGGGAATTTGATGGAATGGATATTCTGCAATCTCTTATAACTAGTCAATGATTGCAATCAATCTGAAAAATATATAAAATAGGTAGCCCTTAGTCTTTGGCATTGAGCTAAAGAATACAGGCGAACTAAAAAAACTGATGGAATGGATATTCATTTATCCTTAGCACTTAGTCAAAGATGATAATCCATTCAAACTATAAAAATCATGGAATAGATAACTCTCGGTCCTTAGCACTTAGTCAAAGACTAATCAATAAAAAAAAATTACAAAATAAATACTCCCAAATCTTTAACATTTAAATGAAAACAACAATCAATCCAAAGAAAAACAAAATAACACCCTCTAAAATTAATCTTAAATATTAATAAAATAAAATAAATTTTTCCTTTCATTCTTTCTCTTTACCAACTTTTCAAATTAACCTCATGTTTTACATCCCCGACATTGTTTAACCATCTCCGACGTTGTTTACCATCCCCGACATTGTTCGAGTACCGATAGATAGAGGAATTGAAAGTTATTTATATTAAAAAATCGTTACTCTGAAACCCAGTTTTATTTGTTATATTCATTCTTATAAATAGAACCCAGGTTGCCCTTTTCTTATTAGAAAATCGATTTTTTCTCCTAATTATACTCATAACTACAAAATTCAATCACTGAACAGTTACCGGAAAATTTATATGAAAATAAAATTAGGTGATTGAAGAAAAGTTTTCAAAACTTTACGTAACACAAAATAAGAAATTCAAGGTGTGATGCATTATTTTTATGTTGGTGTAATTACATAAACATCGGCATTTCTTTTCATATTTTGTAATATATGATACTGAATATATGTATTAAGAGAGATGAATTTATAACATATGATATAATAAGCCATTATTCTAACCAATAAAATTTCGACAGTTTAAATAAAAGATGTTTGTTTTCCACAACAGCCCATTATAAATCAGGCAAGATTTTATAGTCTACTCAATCCTCCTGCAAACACAATACTCACACCCATAAAGAAATGAACGTGTACATGGCAATGGAATTACCATACCCCTGGATTTTCCTCTCTGAATCTTATAAGAACAGAATATGTCTCGCCAGAGTATATGTTGAGATCGTGCAGAGTGTCCGTCGGCCTTCACCAGAGTCATGTTATGTCCCTGGATTGCATTTCATGAAATAAATTGCCGTGACCCTCAGTTAGCTGGCATAAACATAGGGGTTACACACAGTATCGTTAAAATAATTTTTAATTGGTTTCGGTTGAAATGACAAGGTTTACTATAAAAGAAGGCAACCGAGAGATTTTGGTTGATAGGATTAGGAAAAAGAAATCCTACAAATGTAACATCAATTCAGTGATCACTTGCTGAACAACATTACATTTGAGTGAAGATTCCATGCATAAAATAAGAATAAACTCTGAAGTCCTTTTAAATTTATTGCACAATTGGTTAAACGAGAATGATCTAAAAATAACAAGATCATTTATAAGTGGAAAGATCTTTTGGAAATAATTGTACATGAGTGTTTGGACCAAATTTCATCAGTCATGGAATGCTATCTTAAACAGTGATCCAAAAACTATTACACTCTAGAGCCTTAAAATTAATAATAAGAACAACAATAACAACATCATATTGATTCAAAATAAACAAATTTGGATGATCTTTTGGAAATAACATTGGTGCGAAAATATATAGGGTAAAATACTATTATCAAAATTTAAATATAAAATCAAATAAAGAGAAAGAATACTAAAGTTTTAAATCCTTAATTCCTACAAACAAATAATTTGATTAAATTTGCTATGTAGTAATACACAAGTATAATCTATTTACGATTGATAACTTATGCCTTTAATATTTAATTTAAAATTCTTTTTAATATTGAAATTATTTTTACACTTGTATCATTTTTTAAGTATTTGTTAGTTAGGGCAGGGGAAAAACCTCACCACAACCTCTAAGTATTTGTTAACGGAATTTACTTTTAAATTTAAGTCAACACCCTCACTAAAACATGCAAGCATTTATTTTAGTAGAAATATGTGATTTAGTTATAAAGTATAAGATTTTTTTTAAGTAGAATGATGTTATTTGACTAGAAACTCTAAGAATTTGTTAATAGAGGGGAGAAACAATGTTATCAAGTGATAACTAATTAGGTCTCTAAGAATGTGTTAGTGGATTGAGACTATCTGATTAGAATCTATAATAATTTGTAATTAGTGGAATGTGTATACTTGACTATAACCTCTTATCATTTATTTGTAGAGGGGAAGAATGATACAGTATTGGTTATGGTTTCAATGCAGAATGACCACTTACAATAAATGTACAAATTCGACACAAACCATGGACTAACTCACAACCCTTCACATTAAAATTAAATAAAAATAAAAGTTCTTTATTAAATATCAATGAATAATTAGGACTTGCACACACACCTTCAATATGATTAAAGACATAAAATATAATTGCAGTATCACAACAGTATTGTATGAGATGCCTTACATGTATCTCATTACTCAAACTTATGATTCCCTTATATAACTATTTGAACCAAGCTTGGCTCTGTCTAGTTTGGATCTTCTTCTTACAGATCTTGTTAACCCATAGTCTTTATAGAGTTTTTATTTATATTCCTTCTCTAAAAAAAATCACCAACTAACCTATAACCTTCCATCTCTCTCTTCACATTGATGCTCACCCCTAATATAGGCATGCAAAATAGAAACCGTTAGGAACTTAGAACGATTCATATCTCTAGTTGTTAGATAATCTTCATCATCATGTGACACTTTAGCTTCCATTTGGTTATAATTTACAGGCTATCATAACCATTATTTGTCATCATGAGTGACACTTCGTAGACAAAAAATAACACTATCGTTCTTTCATCACAACCCATTCCAACAGTTTAGATACATATGTATAATGTGGGTGAATCATGTATTGGAAATGACAAGGAACCAATCTTAAGATACAAAACATCTATACAAAATCAATCCCAATATAATACAAAGCAACCAATACCTATTATGATCTTCCTTTACTAGCAAATTAAGAAAATCAAGTTGGCATAGACACCTATTATAATGACTATGATGATGATGATGATGATGATGATGATGATGATGATGATGATGATGATGATGATGATGATGATGATGATGATGATGATGATGATACCAACATGGAAAATATGATACATGATCAACTACACAAGTTAAAATTTAGTCCTTTAAATGAATACTTATCACATAATTTATTCACATGTATCAAAGTTGGAGAATATTAGGATGATTCATATATAGAGAAAAGGGAGAAACTATAAATTATTACTCAAGCACAATCCTCTAGGGGCAAAGGAAAGGAAACAATGATAGATCTCCAATATATTCAAAATGAAAAGAACAAATGGAATATCATCTCACATCAGGCACAAGCAACACTAAATTCAAACATGTCTTAAAGAAAGAAACAACCATATATTTTAGTAAATAATTGGGAGATGTCAAATACTGAGGCTCCAACATGATTTAAAGTAAAAAGTCTTCATGATAAACCAAGAACAATATCAAAAATATTACTTGATTATATTCTTATCATGTTACCATCTACTATACATCCATCCATGGGATTCTCTCACATCAATAAGATAGATCATATTTTAATTGTTAATAGAATCATAGGATGTTTTTAATAAAGGTAAAACTGGGTTTGGAAAGGACCCCTACCTAGTACAAATATGGACAACCTATCCAAATATAACAACAAATAAAATAAGATCAAAGGCTATATAAAACAATGAATAAACAACAATAATGAAACAATAGCTGAAGAGATGAGAAATAAAACAAATATATGACATATGCAAAAAAATTACTTATGAGATCTAAGGGTAATTTTCAAAGATCCATATCTTGCCTATCTTTAGTAGCCTTTTCATAACATACAACAGTCCAATCTCTACCTCCCCTAGAGAGCAGATGAATTAGAATGGAGATTTCAAGTGAGTTAATTGACAAAACAAATTTTCAGAAATGATAAATTGGATTTTATGTGAATGGGTATGAGCCAAAATATTATCCTCAACATCTAGATTATAACTTTCTAAGACTAGTTTCTACCCTTACTCTGATTATATGATCGAAACCAGAATCAGAGCCATGCTACTTTCTTTTCTTTCAATAAGAGCTTGTACAATAATGTGTTCAGGGCCATATTCCTTCCACCAAGAATTTTTTATTTTATGTTTAAGGGAAGGGAAATCATTTACCAAATGGCTAGTTTGGAAGCATCTGCAACATCTAAAGGGAAGACCTTCATAGTCGAGTGGTTGCATCCATGTTCTATTTCTAACTTTCAATTCAATATGCACATGCAAATATTTTGTAATATCTATATTTAATAAAATTATGGCATAGATTGAATGAATCCATTTAAAGGTTTTGGGGTCAATAACCCAAAATTCTCTAATGGATACTGCTATGATACATATCATAGTGATGTATTATAGAATAAGATCAAAGATAAAAGAATGAAGGCACCATGAAAATGACATAAGGTCAACATTAACACTGATTATTAAGTTGCACCAAGCTCAACACAAAAATGTAACACACAAATTATAAAATTGTCAATAATAAAATATTATGACTATTACATCATATATAGTAGGTGATTATCGACAACATATTTAGATTGATGAATATTGACTCCCAAATATATGCAATGCTATACTTTTACAACAATGAGGGCTCAACATTAAAGACATATTCAATCCTAATCATGGTAAATTCCTTGGACATATTACCATACATTTTTATTATGGTCCAAATAGCATTTTTACATGCATATGGGTGACAAATTATATCATCCATTTGAAACTAGCTCATTAGGATAGGAATGGTTGTACCTGAAGAAGGTTATAGTGAATAAAAATAATCAATGTATTTATTTCACACAAGGAGAAAATATAATCAATATTCAATATGATGGAAAGGGTACTTACCAAAGGGAAAAATATACAAAGATAACAATAGGAATAGAATATGAATAATCAAACATAGTGAAAGAAGTGGCAATGTGATTACATAATCTCAAGGACATGCCAAGAGATATCCAATTCAATCCTAAAATGGATGACCTATTAACCAATTTATGATCACTAATCTCAATTATTTCAAAATTTAAAAAAAAAATCAAGTAATTTAGAAATTAAACAAAATTCAATTATTAAAAAATAAAAAATCATGACCTGAGCATGACATGATTACTAAATTGCACTATTTACATATATTTTCACTAATACATATATTTCATAGTACATGAATATTATTCAAGTAATATATGTTCGACATGGACATACATACATTGGACTTTCCTATACCTACAAGTTATATCTATCTATTACTTGTCTATCATCTTGAGCTATCTATATTCATTAAAAATGTATTACTATCTACTCATATATTATATAATTCTATGTGTATATGATATTAAACAAGGATATTAAATTGACACATATGGATTGTGCTGACTATTAGTTACCTATTCTACACTTCATTGATGTTGTTACTCTACTTCAATATAAACTTGTCATTAATTATCTATTATGTGCATCCCTTAGCCTTGTTTGATGTAAAATATTTATGTCCCTTACATGTGGACCTTGGTATTGTTTTTTACAAAATATTCATGTGCCTTTTATGCACCAATTGGCCTTATGTGTGACATTAACTTTTAAGCCAGTTGTACTTTATGATCATGTAAATATTGAGTGGTGTGATGATCCATATCATGAAACTTTACTACATAGTCTTATTATCTTTTAGTGATTGTTACTATTATTTGTTTCATTGATATATATATCTAAACATAGACTTATATGTCTTGCATTAAATATGTTACATGCACGTATTGTTTGATGTATGCATTACTATAATGAGACACTATGCACATATTTACATGATTATACATGATGCATTTAACTTTTCCTTTAGGATTATGTGACACATACCTTATCTTAAAAGGGGGAAATTATATTATTCTTGTCATAGAGATGTAATCCTCCATGAGCATAAAATTAAATCTAAGTACAAGTTTGAAATATCTATAATTATTCAAATATCATATGATTTTAATTACATACACATATTATCATATTAATACAAATAGTGTGGTAATATGCCATGCATATACACTTATTTTACATATAATTGACTATAGATTCGTGAAAACTTGAATGCATATGCATGGGCATATGTACATAGTTTATAGAAACATGAATTTTAATTTTTAACATAAAAATACATTTGAGATATAATTTCTAAACTTAAACATATATATGCATAGTATTCTATATCATCTAATACATATTCACAAGGAATTATATTGGTTCATGTACATATGCACACTTTTATAGTCATAATGAATAATATTAATTCATGCAGATATACACACTTTCATATTTATGAGGCATGATGTTGGTTCATGCACATACACAATAATATAGTTTACAAGTTGAATAAAAAATGGTTGTCATTATAATTCAAACTTTTTGAATTAATGTCATGATCGGGGAATGAAAAATGTCCATTCTCTTCTAATCATGCATTTATTCTACATCAAGTGAATTGGGGTGTTCAAGTATATACTTAAATTTGAGGTCATTATGGGGTCATGACCACTATTAATTCTCTTTCAATCATGCATTTTTTCATATGGACTGAACTTGAATGAAACCATAAAATTGAATATAAAATCCATATATAGTGGTTGATTCAATATTCTTTGTAGATAAAGCATCTTTTGGTTCTAGTTTATTTTCTAAGTGTTATTTTGGTTAATGTATTGCACTATTCTACCCACATTTATGAGGTTTGGGACATGTGGTCTTCCAAACCCAAGGGCATGCATAGTTACATAAATATTGGTTAAATTCATCATAACTATTTATTTGATTAAGAAAATAAGCATAATTATCCAATGCCAAAACAAGGAAGTATAATAACCAACATGTTACATAGAAACATGATTTTCACCAACACAAGCGTACTCCTTACTTAGTCTTTAATTTTGAAAAATCAAGATTAGTTTTCAAATTTAAATATAGGAATATTGACTAGTACTTTTTTTTGCATGGTTTTATATTGAGTGACATGCACACACTAGGATATTCCTAAAAAATATAAAGTGTGTTGTGCAAAGTTACATATATTTTTTAGTTTTAATCTAGCAGTTACATTACTAAAATAAATTGTGGCATTTCTAGATATTAAAAATTGTTGTTATTTAATTGACAAAAAAAATCTTGACATACATTACCAATCATGACTTGTGCACACAAATATGGTCCTAACCTTTCATTCTTTCACATCTACATGCTACCTTATGATACTAATCCTTTCATTATACTATTACAAATTTATGAAAACCTCACTATCTATTTCATACATAAACATTATTATCTATAGACATGCTTACATACTCAATTTTATCAGTAAATTTACTAGAATAAAAGGTGAGAGTTTGTAGATACTAAACTATGGTATTAGGCAATTAATAATGTCAAACTTAACATATATTTGAAATGTATGACTTGGGAAAAAATATGGTTCTAACCCACCATTATCTCATAGCAACATATTACCTCATGAGTTTGATCCGTCCATTTAGTTGTTATGTTGTTTTTCAAACCTACAAATTGTCATACATAGACATGTCCATATGCTTAGTTTCAACCTCATGTACATATGTCACTATCATTAGGTTGGGTTTGTATCACCAATAAATACTAACCGGTGTTGGTTGATAGTAACCCTATCATGGAAATGACTAATTTTCAAAATCAAACCTTTCCTTATGGTCAACCCATCTATTTAGAATTTTTATAGCTTTATATATTATGTGATTGGAATCATATATATATATATATATATATATATATATATATATATATATATATATATATATATATATATATATATATATATATATATATATATATATATATCCTCACATGAAAGGGTACTTTGAACTTATCTAGTTGTAGACACTATTTATGAATTACATAACACCTCAATCCTATACACTTCTAAAATACATATCATGGATGTACCATAAGCTTCTAGACCTTCTCATTACTAAAAATCTCACATATGTTATCACTTTGTGTCTATTTATTATACCTTAGTCTAATTAATGCTATTATGATAACTTAGACCTTTTATCATACTAAGAAAGCTATAAACTTGATTATGTTATGTCTCTAGAAGTTTTCAAGCTATGCCTATTTTCTACATACCATAACACTTACATCCCAATCAAATTCTTATGTTGATACACGTTCCTATCTTGACACAAGTTTCTGGTGCCATAAACATCATAAAATTTTAAAATGAAACATATCATTATGGTCATCTTATGTTTTTTAATGGGGGATATCATATTGATGACTTTTTTCCATTATAATTTTATAAGAATAACTCGAGGATTCAAATTTTGAGTCCAGACATTTCATATTTTGAATTGTAGGCTTGATTTTGACTTAATTTGTGGAAATGTTTGCATTTTATAGATTATATTGCATCAAAATTATGTACTTAAACACACTAATTTGTATGTTTATAATTTTATATAGTTTGTATAAATATTCTAGATATGTACATCTATAAATATCATTGATATTTTATTTTGGAGAGAATACTTTTCATGTATTCAAGATTTGGTGTTTTCATATGTTTTATTTATGAGATACCTTGACACATCCTAAATGATCATTATTTATAATATTTGATAATAGGAAAATGTTCTATATTTGAAGCTAGCACATCATGGTTCATGTTGGATTAAGTTACATTTAATAAAATGTCCATTGTTGAGCACTCTAGTGTGTATAATATTGGTATATATTATAGTTTTTTTTAATAGTTTTTCTCAACATGTTTTTCAACATTTATAGATTATGTGATATAATTGGATAATGTTGGTGTATAGTTGTTAAACATATAGAATTTTTTAATGCATTCATTCAGGGTTTCTCTATCTTTCCTGTATCCAAATATATCTTAGCATTTTAGTTTTTCTACAAAGTTTTTATGTTGTCTTGGTTTGTTGTTTCTAGATATTACTCTTATTTTTAGGATTAAATATTTTAGAGTTGGATTTTTTAAACATGAGATTCATGTAACTAAGGATATAATAGTTACACATTTATTGATAGATGATAGTTGGCACAAAGTTTTTCCATGGGAAATTTTTTTGTCTCCTTGATTTTATAGAGATAAGAGTCATTGACTATATAGAACATTAAGATAATAGTCTTTAATTAGATACTATCAAGAGAATTGTTATTCATAAACTTAAGATGATAATAATTAGGGAATTTGACATCTCTTGAAACACATTGAAGAATTTTATATCATAAAGATTTAGATATTCATAGTAGAGATAACATGAGGTATTACATTGGAGAGCTTTGAATACTCGTAGTAGGAGAAAGAGTGAGATATCACATTTAAGGTATTTGAAAATTCATAGCAATAAAAATCATGATTTTATCATAAATGGAAATTTGACATATAAGATTCACCTTTTTAGTGAACATGTTTGGGTTATTCGGCACATGAGTGTAAAATGTGGTACCAAAATATCAAGATGATTATATCTTATAGCATTTGAGAACAAGTTACTAAAACATGGATCATAGGGGTTATGTTAGGAATTTATTAAAATAAAAATTTCTTAACAATAAGAATAAATTAAAAGGATTGGAATATAATAGATAAATATTGGAAATATAATGGAATTAAGGTGAAAGATAAAAGGTCATTCGTAACCTTTAGTTTCTCAAAATTAGATTTGAAAAGGTTGCTAACTAATGTATAGAATAGTATTGTACATAGATGAAAAAAATATATAATTTATTATGTATCTTTGTAGATGATTAAAAATAATAATCTCAATTACTATAATCAATTTTTGTTCATTTATCTTCATTTTGTCTATATATATGGATTTAAATTAACAATTTCAAGATAATGGAAATCATTTTCAAACTCAAGTATTAAATAATAACATCAGGTGGATTAAATTTAGGGGGTGTATTACCTCATGAAATAATTTAGGGAAAAAAATCGTTGCTTCACATGTTCTCCACTAAATAAAAAAAAAATCTAACAATGTATGCTCATGTGGGAAGATCATAATATAAGAAAACAATACCCAAAAGGTGAAGGATTTGACTCTTACTAAATAATTTATATTTAAATGCAACACCATTCTATTGAATTTGAACAACTGACAACTGTATGAACATCAAAAGGCTTATGCTATGATCTCATGAAGGGGGGTTTACAAAATTTTCTCAGTGGGTGAATAAATCATTACCATTTGTGTGATCCCATGAATTTTATACTCTTTTGTGTTGAAAATTTTAGGTTGTATATTATATGAAATATATAAAAATGGGATATTATCAAATTATTAGAACTTTAAAAAAAAAAAAAGAATAAAAGCACTATATGGAAAAAATTCCTTAAAACTAGTGGGGAAAATTTTTGTCACCTTCACTTCATAGCAGTTTAAGTCTATTAGATAAAAATGTGGGGCTCTTATTTAATATGAATAAAATAATTTTAATCCTTTCAATGTATTGTTTGGGTTTCATAAGACCACTCCTATAATAAAAATAGGATCCCATGTCATTTAAATGGTATGACATCCTTATAACCTAGTAAAACATGACAAAGACACATAAGAACTACTCCAAAAAAACATTGAATATGCGTGGTCTCTCATGAGTGAAAATATTAAAAGTTTTATTATATGCAAATCATGATAAAAAATATTATAGTCCAGTTAATGTAGATGATGATAAAGTTAAATCTCACACCATCTACCAAAATATAAATATTATAAAATAAAAGAAATCAAATCAAATTTACTTATCGATTAAAAATAAATACATGTTAGACCTAACAACATGCAACTCCTTACGAAGGAAAATGTGTAAAATTTGAATGTTTATAATTTGAGATTAGTAAGTCCATTTTTAATGAAATGAAAGGATGAATTTACTAAATTTACTAATAAATATGTGATGGCACTATAAAAATTATCCAACCAATATTATGAAAATAATAAAAATTAAAACTATACTACCCAAACTCTAAATGGATAAGAAAATTTTCTAAACGTAATGGACTAGATAGTACTATAATATCAATGGTATGTAAATTAAATGATAGATTTGAAAAATATTTAATTGTTCTTTCAAATAAAAATTATGAAACTCAAACTTAATTATAAATGATAGAAATGTATGGGTATAAATTGAAAACCCAAACTACTAAAAACTCTATAGAAAAGAGTAACTAACTACACAGGTGTCATATAATATGAAATGTTTTATAGTGACTTGGGTAACTTCTCAAGATATTTTTTTAAACTATAGGAAGTTAACTTGGTGATGAATTACATGAATAAAGGCCACCTTAACTCACCAAGAGATTAACCAATGATGTTTTGGAATATGAATTTTCATAGTTAAAATTATTTTCAATTACATAAGATGCGCTATAAATAATAAGTAATTATATAATCCTATGCAAGCTATGATACATGTATTATCTATGACTACATGTCAATATTTTAAGCACACATTCATTGATTTGAGTTTTAGCTTAAAAAATGAAATAACAATTTATGAACTCTTTTTATTAATTTGAAATCCCAAAAGGATGTCTTGATGCAAATTCATGATGAAAAATTGAAATGGAATAATTGTATCATGTATCACCCTTTACAATTTTAGGATAATTTGAGTTTTTTGTTCACCTTTATTCCATTTCAAGGGGTTATACATAGAGGTTATTTACTCATAGTTTATAGGGAGAGAAATCATGATTAATATTTATAGTTTGATATTAATGATTATGGAGTCAATTAATTTTTCAAATACAAAGTTTTTATAAAATTTTAAGATGTTATGACTTGATAAAAATGATTATGATACCATATAGATATGTGTGGATATATCAATTTGTGGATGATTTCATTAATCATGGATATTTTTATGAATATGCCTCATATTTATTAAAACTTAGTTAAGTTATGAAAAAAATTCTACTTGTGCATGTGATGGATCCTTTTCTATGACTTTTAGTTTCAATAGTGCCTATTTATAGAGGATTATAGAATCTATATCTATATTTCATTTCTCAAGAATTGATGATTTACATTGAAATTCAGTATTTTATGCTTAAATTTATACTTTTGATAAACATACATGGTGTTTTTTCTTGTATATTTATTTCATTTCCCATTTTATTTTATTTATTTTATATATTTTGAATATTTTTATCATGTGTTACTTTTATACTACTCATATTGTCCACTAAAGATTAGTCATCTTTTATTGCATCTTATTATATGTTTAGATAGATAATGGTATCTATTATTAAAGCGTTAGTGATGGGACATATAATCGGTGTCATGTATTTTTGATATCTCTAATTTTGATTGAGTGATTTTAGGACTGGCTAGTGATGCATGTAATTTCAAATCTTGTGATATCATTGTGAACATGTAAGAGATATCAAATTAGATCCTAAAATAGATGACACATTCACCAATTTATGATCACTAATCTCCATTATTTCAAAAACATAAAAAAATGAAATAATTAAAAAAATATTCATGTATTAAATAATAAAATATTATGACTTGAGCATGACATGATTAATGGATTACACTATCTACATATTTTATTTATCACATGATAGTATATAACATATTATTTTCATTCACACATATATTTCCTATACCTAAAAATTATATCTTTCTCTAACCTCTCTACCATCTTGAGCTATCTATATTTCTTACAAATGTATTTCTAGCTACACATTTATTAGAAAATTATATGTGTATATGATATTAAACAAGGATGTTAAATTGATACATATGGATAGTGTTGACTATTTGTTACTTGTTCTAAACTTCATTGATGTTGTTACTTAACTACATGAAAAGCTAGTTATTAACTATCTATTATGTGTATCCCTTTGCCTTGTTTGATGTAAAATATTTATGTCACTTACATGTGGACCTTGGTATTAATTTTGTTTAAATATTCATGTCCATTTTATATGCTACTTAGCCTTATGTGTGACATTAAATCTTGAGATAGTTGCACTTGATGAACATGCAAATATTGAGTGGTTGCATGATCCATATCATGCACCTTTACTGTATTGTCTTATTTAGTTATTTTTTAGTGATTTTTACTATTGTGTGATTTATTTATACATGTATCTAGACATGAGAGTTTTATGTATTGCATTACATATTTTACATGCATGTATTGATTAATGTATACATTATTATGATGAGCCATTAGCCACATGTTTAAATAATTATACATGATGTTATGCTTATAGACATGATACATTTAACTTTTTCTTTGAGATGAGATGACACATATGTTATCTTAAATGAGATAAATTATAGTAGGCTTGTCATAGAAACATAAGCCTCTATGAGAATAAAATTAGATCAAAGTATATATTTAAAATATTTGGAATTATTTAAATATCATATGAGTTAAATTATATACAAATATTATCATACCAATATAGATTATGGGGGAATATACCATGTATATACACTTAATTTACATATACTTTGTATATTCATACACACTTGAATGCATATACATGGGATTATGTACATAATTTATAGGAACATGAATTGGAAAGTTTTAACATAAAATACATTTAAGATACCATTTCTAAACTTCAAAATATATACGAATAATATTTTATATCAATTAATACATATTCACAAGGTATTATATTGATTCATCACACTTTCATATTCATATGGAATAATAGTAATTCATGCACATATGCACACTTTTAGATTCATGAGGTATGATGTTGGTTCATGTAGATAAATAATATTATAGTTTACAGTTTGAATAACAAATGGTTGTCATTTCAATTCACACTTTTTGACATTGAAGTCATGATGTGGGAATGAACAATGTCCATTATATTTTGATCATGCATTTATTATACATTATGTGAACTTGAGAGTTTAAGTATATAATGAAATTTGAGGTCACTGTTGGGGCATGAATAGTATTTATTTTCTTTAAATCATTCATTTTTTCACATGGACCAACCTTGAGAGAAACTATATAATTGAACATTGAATCCACCTATAGTGGTTGATTAAATATTATTTGTAACAAAACCATCATTTGGTTCTAGTTTTTTTATAATTAG
>JARHVA010004116.1:1175000-1177500 GCA_037957365.1 Torreya grandis
CACACACACACACACACACACACACACACACACACACACACACACACACACACACACACACACACACACACACACACACACACACACACACACACACACACACACACACACACACACACACACACACACACACACTAAAATCACTTTTAGGACAAAATGTCCTTAAACTAGTGGGGAAACATTTTTGGCACCATCTCCTTCATAGTAGCTTAAATCTATTTGCTAAAAATGTAGGGCTGGTTTTTAATAGCAAGAAAATCATTTTAATTCTTTCAATGTATTGTTTAAGTTTCATAAGACCACTCCCATAATAAAAATAAGATCCCATGCCCTTTAAATGGGATTCCATCCTTATAACCTAGTAAAACAAGACAAAGACAAATAAGAACTACTCCAAAAACATTAAATATGCATGGTCTCTCATGAGTGAAAATATTAAAAGTTTTATTATATCTAAATTATTATCAAAAATATTTTTAGTCTGATTAATGTTGATGATGATAAAGTGAAACATCACACTATTTATCAAAATATAAATATTAAAAAATAAAAAAATGAATTCAGATTCAATTCTCAATTAAATATAAATACATGTCATACATATCAATGCACGACTGCCTAAAAAGGAAAATGTGTAAACTTTGAATGTTTATAATTTGTTCTTAGTGAGTCCATTTTTAATGAAATAAAAGGATGACTTTATAAATTTACTAATTCATAGGTGAAGATACTATAAAAATTATTGCACCAAAATTATGAAAAAAATAGAAAATGAGACTATACTACCGAAACCCTAAATATGGATCAAAATAATATCTAAACCTAATGGAATAGAGAGTAGTATAATATCAATGTTATGAAAATTAAAATAATAATAATATAAAATATAAAATTAATGCATATAAATGATAAATAATATTTATATGATAGATGTGCATAATATTCACAAGTTTCTTCGAGTAAAAATTACTTAACTCAAACTTACTTATAAACGATAGAAATATATGGGTATAAATTGAAAACCCAAACTATATATATATATATATATATATATATATATATATATATATATATATATATATATATATATATATAAGAGTGACTAACTACACAAGTTTCATATAATATTAAAAGTTTTATAGTGACTTGGGTAAATTGTCAAGAGATTATTTTAAACTATAGGACTAATTAGGTGATGACCTACATGACTTAAGTCCACCTTAACTCACTAAGAGATTAAATCATGATGTTTTGAAATATGATTTTTTATAGTTAAAATTATTTTAAATTAAATAAGATAGATTATTGACAATAGGTAATTATAAAATACAATGTAATCTATTCTACATGTACTATCTATGAATCTATGTCAATTTTTTAGGCGCACATTCATGCACTTGAGTTTTAATTTAAAAACATGAAATTACAATTTATAAACTCTTTTTTATTAATTTGAAAGCCTAAAAGGGTGGCTTGATGCAGATTAAAGATGAAATTTTTAAATGGAATCATTGTATCATGTATCATCCTTTACAATTTTGAGGATGATTTGAGTTTTTCATTTAGACTTATTCCATTTCAAGGGGTTATACATAGAGAATATTCACTCTCATTTGATAGGGAGGGAAATCATGATGGATATTTATAGTTTGATATTGTTGATTATGGAGTGACTTAATTTCGTTAATAAAAATTTTATTAAAAAATTTAAGATATTATGATTTGATAAAAATTATAGTAATACTATATAGATGTGTGTGCATATATCAGTTTGTGGATAGTTTTTTTCATCATGGATATTTTTGTACATATGCCTCATATTTTTGAAAACTTGGTTAATTTACCAAAAAAAATTCTACATTTGCATGATATGGATCCTTTTCTATGACTTTTAATTTCCATAGTGCCTATTTATGGAGGATTAGAGAACCTATGTGTGCATCTCTTTTGTAAAAAATTGATGATTTGCATTAAGACTCAATATTTGATGTTTAAATTGATTACTTTTGATCAACATACATGATGATTTTTTCTAGTATTTTTATTTCATTTCCCATTTTATTTTATTTATTTTATATATTTTTAATAGTTTCTCATGTGTTACTTGGATACTACTCATATTAGCCATGTAAGATTGGTCATATTTTATTGCATCTTATTATAACTTTAGATAGTTAATTGTATTTATTATTAAATCATTAATGATGCGACATATTAATGGTGTCATGATTTTTTGATATCCCTATTTTGACTGAGTGATTTTATGACTAGCTAGTGATCCATGCTATTTCAAAGCTTTTATATTATAGAGTTTAAAACTACACAATTTTTTCTTGGTGGAGGAGGGGGGAAGGGGAGGAGAGGAGATATTATATTGATGAGTTTTTTCCACTTTAATTTTACAAGAGGAATGTGAAGATTCAAATTTTGAGTCAAGACATTTCATATCTTGAGTTATAGACCTGATTTTGAATCAATTTGCTAAAATGTTTGTATTTTA
>JARHVA010004116.1:1180000-1262500 GCA_037957365.1 Torreya grandis
AAAGTATATGAACTTCAAAATATTTAGGCTATGGTTCCATGAAGATGAGTTTGAAAAATTTTATTAGTGGGTACTACCAAAAAAATTTAGGAGTCATTTTAATTTTAGTGGACTACCACATCCCAAGATGATTAGCATTGAATCCTATAGCCATCAAACCAAATCAAAACATTGGTAGTGTCTTTTATTTGTGGATTTAATGGGTTAAACCTACTTGTGTCCTTCAAGGGATTAAATTCCACCTCTACATAGTAAAAAATAGATAAACCTTGTCTATGAATATGCCACGAATGTATCTCACTTGTGTTGTTTTTTAGTATGTTGGCATTCTACAAAATCACATTGACTATGTAATTGAACTTCAATATATACATTGGGTTACTATATGTTATAGGGATGATATTTTTTTGGATCTTAGAATTCATCAAAATACCTAGTTATATTGTAATTAATATCTATTAGATATTTTTAATATGGTCACACAAATGAGATATTATTGATTTCCCACTTGATGTGCCCATCAATCTTGGTATGTGTATTTAGAATTTTGATATGCCTATTCGATTGAAGGGGGGAGGGGTTACATATCCTACTCTAGAGTTGTATAGTATGGCTTGATTTATGGTGAAAGAATTTTTAATCCTAAGGGGACATATTAGAAGCATATGTGGAGGAAGCATGGAAGAGGGATTGGGAATGTAGTTGAAAATGGTATGCCCTGTGGGTGTTCTAGGTCAATGATCATGTACATTGAGATATTCCCATTAATTTTTAGAAGGATATCTATTGTTATAAGAACATAATGTGACTCATTAGAGTATATGTTTAGGTCTTACACCATAAAAGGCTATACATAGTGTCTATCAGTGTCTACTTTCAGCCAAGAGGTATTTATGGGAAACAAGTTTGAGATTTGTACTTCAGTTATTTTCCAAGTTAGGGGGAAAATTAAGATTTTAAAAGTAGTAAATGACATATTTATACCATGGATACATTTAAATTTGACTCAAGGAATAATCAACATTAAAAATATTAGTGTTTACCTCAATGAGTTGTAAATTAGTCTAAGCCATTAGCTTGTCTAGACCCATCCCTCTCACTAGCTTGGTGGTTCAACAATCCATGTCATACTCTTGAAACTTGTTGACCCACTTGTATCTCTTACTACATGGTTCATTATAAGTCAAGATGTCCTTCACAATTGTATGTGGGACATATGCCAAAATCTTTGAACTCAAAATATAAGATCTGAACATCTTAACAACCTTTAAGAGAGCAAAGGCTTGTTTTTCAATGATGGTATAATTTAGTTCAAAACCTTGATTATATTTGTTAAATATATATATGGACTACTTGTAACCATCTTCATTCTTTTACAAAAAGATAATAGAAACAATATTATGAGATGCAAAAGAGAATATTTGAAATCCTTTTCTGTAATTAGAGCTGGCCAAACTAGGGGTAGACTTCAAGTCTCCTCTGATGCCATTGAATTCATTCATGTAATTCTCCTCCCACTTGATTTCTTGGCCTTTCTTCAACATGGAAATGGTATGCAAAGTAATCTATACAAAATTATATAAAAATCTCCTAAGGAAATGTATTTATTAAAAGAAGGATTGAATTCCATTCTTGGACTATGGGATAGGCACTTTGTCAATGGATTCCACTCTTTCAATATCAATCATGACACCATCCCTGGATGCTATATGTCCCAACAGGACATTTTTAAAAATTAAGTGAAATTATGAACTCCATGCATCTAATGAACACTTTCTCTAGATTCTCTAAAATTTATTTTCTATTCTTGGAGTACATCATAATATCATCCTAATATATAGATATAAACTTGTTAATTAACCTTACAAATGCAACATCCATATCTCATTAGAACATTACACCAATATTCACTAACTCAAATGTCATCCTCATATAAACATATGTGCCCCAAGGATTTATAAATGTGGTCTTGGGTCTATTGGATTCATTCACCACAACCTAGTTATACCTTTAGAAACCATCTCATCAGATAACAATTCTGATCTAGTGACAATTTGGAATAGGTTGTCCATATTAGGTAGGGATAATTTTCCTTCAAAGAGGCTTTGTTCAAATTCTACAAATGCACAGACAAATAGATATCACCATTTTTATTTCTCATAAGGACTAAGTTTTCCACCCATGATGAATACCTAATGGGTTGAATGATTATACCACCCCTTATCTCCTTTAACTCATCTCACATCTTGGTTTCCAAGATAGAGTTAATAGGTTTTTCCTTCTCCCTAAAAGGCTTGATATCAAGTTGTAATAGGATGACATGTTGAAACAAATCCTCCCTATATATTTTTAATTCGTAGTAAGACTAAGCTAAATATTCCTATTACTTCTTTATAATTTGTACATAAGTTTGTTTTTCAGCTACACTTAGGTGAGTACCCAACCAATATTCCTTGGATTTTCATGAGAACATAAATTACACCTTGTCAAATTTTTTGACATAAATGAGTCCATAGTTTTGACTCTATTAGCTCCATCAAAAGATGATACTAAACTTACCAATCCCCTAGGGAGAATGTTTGTCTTTAGATGAATAATGTCCTTCCCAAACAAGGTTTCTTTACCATCACAAACCTAAACCATGGATTCCAATTCTATAAGCTGATATTCAAATTCAGCTTCACAATTTAGAAACTTTCTAATCTGATCATCATCATCAAAAACTTGCCAATGATGATAATTTTTTGGGATGGAAGGCCTAAGAAGAACCTCCACATGATAATGATAGCGAGGGTTCATATTTTCAATTTCAAATTGAGCACCTATCCCTATAAGTCGATAAGCTTCTTCATTGAAACTTCTATTATGATAGCAAATGTTGAAAGTGTCAAAGAACTATAAAAATTCCCATATGACATTCATATATTCTTTCAACCTATTTTTTTTTGGCATTGACATTATAGTCACACTTAACCACTTTCTCAATATCACCCTTTAGAATCAAATATTTAATTCCATGTTCATAGTCAATTCATAAAGTAAGAAAGAGTGCCTCATAATCAGTAGTATTATTGATTCACATGAGGGACAACTAAAAATAAAACTTAAAACATTTACCATTGGGGGCATAAAAGACAACCTCAACTCTATTTCTAAGATTGGAGCAAGACTTAACAAAACATATCTTCCAAATATCACCTTTCTTGTCAAATCCATCGTCAAGAACAATAGGTTGTTCAAAAACATCCACATTCCCAACAAAGTTACCCAATTCAACACCATGTATAACACTTCCTTCAAAGCATGTTTTTGACCTTCAATTACATGCAACATCTTTGGCACTCTATGAATTTTGACCATCTTACACTCCAAAGGAATTGTGGCATAAGATAAGTTCATTTGTACACTATCACCCATGCTAGGAGACCATTTTCATGAAAAAGACATCCCCCACTTAGGTGGGTAGTCCACAACTACCAAATTCATATTAAAATACTTACCTGGATATAAAACCAATTTCAGCACCAATCCTTTGAATTGTCTAACAACTTGTGCCCCTCATGAGTCTATGGCATAACACTTGCCAAGGGCTAACGTATTATTAAATCCAAGCTCATTTAGGACACCTAGGTGCATCACATTTCAAGAGGCTCTAAAATCAAACATAAAGTTTTAGAAAATCTAGCCATTAGTCAATAGTCTTGTATAAAATGGATCCACAATCAAATAAATTTCTACCAATGCAGTTCCCAAATAAACCTTCAGGGTTGGCTCCATAATCTCATTCAATTCTTCATCACTTTTTGGGAATATTTGGGGTGAAGTCATTTGACATTTTAGTTGTGCTCCTACGAAATTCCTAATATTCAAATACCCTCTTTTTATGTTCAGCTATTCATTATAACTCAACAAGTGGCATGGTGATTTTTAGTTGGCTCAACACTTGGACCATATCATACATGCTATAATAAGAAAGAGGCTTATTAAGTGGAAGGGTGACAACACCTTTAATTGGAATACAATCATTAAAAGTCTAAAGTGGAATAGGATGGGATGAATTTACATCTTTTATAGTAGTATTTAAGGGTGGGTTTGTTCTAACATCATTCACAACCTTACGAATACTCAACAATATGGGTACTTGATTCTTGGTTGGATCACCTCTTGGTTCGGTAAATTGGGAAATAGGTGCTAACATAGAATAATTAGGGACTACTATAGTTTTATTAACTTCCTTATTTGGATCCCCCGCCCTTGGATTCATAGGGGAAGTGTCTTGAGGATTACCACCTTATTGCCTACTTCTCAAAGTATATTCTTTCTCTTGGGAAGTTGGTGTATTAATCAGAAGCCAACTATCTTAAACTAAAGGAATCCTCCCATAATAATACTCACTCATCATAGATTGTAAAAATTTAAAATCATGAATGTGCAGTTTATTTTCTTGTGTCATGTTAACATCAAAAGTAAATTAAAGAGTTGGGAAACATACCTTTTTTATTACACTCAAAAATTAATCAACAATGGTTGTACTTACCAGTTACATGGATGAAGATAATTTACTTTGGGAAACATTACAATCAACCACTAAAATCTCATCATTATAAAATGCAAACTCAATATCATCTACATCATCATAAATTGGTTTAGTAGTATCACAAGGAGGATGTGGAAGGAAAAATTTATAACACCAATCAATGTCAAGGTACTAATCTATAGCATTAACATTGGCATTTAATGGATTAGGGACTTCCTTTCTAGCCTGTCTATTTTGATTTTTATCCATTATTTCATACTGAGCAGCCCTTTTCTCTCTATCATTATCCTTAATATGGAAAGTAGGCCTCCCTTGTGTTTTATTCAAATTTGGAGCTCTTTCTTGACTTTTAGATCTATGAGGCAACACTTTCTTAGTTCTATCCATCTTGTAGGACATTTCTATGATATCAAAGGCCAAAGTTTTAATATTTCCTCAAGGTTGCCTATCATATTGGACTTAGTTTTTTAGGATTAACCAACATCACATTATTTTTCTTGATCAAATGTTTTCCCATAGTCTTTATGTTGTTCTCAATTGGGATGGATATATTGAATGCCAATCTCAAGTTCATGGGAGCCTTGTTCATCAAATAGTACACAACCTTCTTATTAAATGCATCATAGTATTTAAAAAATAATGTTGTATCACTAGGCCTAATATTCTTATGCATCCTCATCATAGTCTTGTTGAACCTGGTATTAAAATTTTTCACATAGTTATTAGGGTTATTTTTAATGTTTTAAAATTTTATCAAAATAATCCTAGGATCAATCCTGTCAGCATTCTAAATTTTAAAAACATTCTTCATTTCTTCCCATGAATAAATGCATCTGTAAAGAATGGAATTAAAGGATTCATGAGCATCCTCTTCTAACATGTGCACAATCAACTTAATGCAAACATCCTCATGATCAACCTCATAATCCTCAATGATAATGTGGAAAGCCCTCAAGTGTTTGTCACTAATCATTTCATAATTCCCTTGAAACTTAGGATGATAATGAATGTCTTACATTTTGGATTCCTAGATTTAGACTTATCAATTTGATGAAATGGAAGGTTGTTCCTTACTTCATTCAGGACTTCATTAGGATAAACATCCATTTCATCAAATTGATAAGTCTAAATCTAGGAATCTAAAATGTAAGACATTCATTATCATCTTGGTCCCTATACCTCATGATCGGTTCAATGGTAGGTTAAAGATGAAATGGAAAAGGGATGTGAGGGGGTGAGTGAGGTAGACTTGGTGGATGAAACTTAGGAGGAGATTCAATTGGTTGAGAAGGTTTTGGGTAATAAATTGGACTATAAGGTTCTAAATTATTAGGATAACTATGATAATATTCAATAATACAAAGTTCAAAAAGAAAATTAGGTGTACCAAAATCTTAACAGTCCAAGCACTCCTCAACAACTAAACATTCTCCTCCAATTAGCCTCCAAGCTTGTCTCCTTATTTGTTGAATACTTAAGGGAGAGATAATTTATTTTGATGAGTCACCTTTGAAGGATGATCTCATGTCTTTCAGATGCGCAAGCAAAAGAATACTCAAAGCTGAAATGAAGATATTTAAAATGGCCACTGATCTTCCTTGAAACCAAGGTATATATCATAGTCAGTACTAAAATAAAACTTATTTAATATAATAGTTCACAAACTTATAGTGATAATATTGAAAATATACTTTGCTAAAGTTATTGATGAGATAGAAAGCATAAATACTACAAATTCAATTTTTTTTTTTAATGGGAAATCAACTTCCATCATGAACACATTATAGTGCTTTACAATAAATCAACATATGTCAATTTAACAAAACTTTCAAATTTTTGGCAACATTCCAGTGGAGTGTTAAAATTTTTGACAACCCAAAGTAGTAAATTATGCTCAAATAACTTTAGATTCTAAACACATGAGAATTTGGATAAACATTTTATTAAAATATGTAGCTAAAGTTAATGCATCAAATATTTCAAGGAAGAGAACTTTAAAATGTTATTTAATGACAACTCTCTGCAAGAGTCCCTAGTAAAATAGGTGACAAGCATTGTCCCTAGCAATGGTGATAGTAGACTATTGGTTCTTAGTTATATGCCTCTTGTGCTCATTCTTGAACACTTGATAAAAATGGCAAATAGAATGATAAACCTGTTGATATATTTTTATTGCTAGGGAAGGGTTCATCATATAGATAGACCGAATGCAGACAATGACAAGGAAACATCAATAGAGGGTATGGTTATCTCTTTGATACTTTTGGCTCTACCTAAACTAAGGTAAGAGGACCAAAGGAGTATCTTGCTCACATAGAGTGATACTTCAATTCAATATCCATGGGGATTTTTGACATATAACACAAATCTAACCTAGGCATAACCAAAATTGCACACTCTACCCAGGAAGGGTTGTCACATGGAATGCACAAATGCACTAGAATAAACACAATCAACTAAAGACAAATGGGAAAGTGATTTCAACCTTCATTTATAAATAAATTTTCAACAACCATAGGAAAAATGGAATATTACAATGCTAGGATTTAAAGCACAAAAACATGAATACATTTTAAGTATACAAAATTTATCCATATGTAGGAAAATTAAAATTAAAATATGCAACAATTATATTATTTATAGGGTATAACATGGTAGGATGAGGTAGAGAGTTATAAAAAAAAATTGGGTGGTGTGGATTTTCAAAATTGAGATACAAGCCATGAGAACTACTAGTGGTTATTTACATCTATTGGTGCCAATACAGTGAAAATACCCAAATTATCTTTTAAACATTAAAACATACACTACATCTATAAATTCAGATGCGTTTTCATATAAAATACATAAACCTAGGGTCCCCTTAATAGGTTATCAATAACATATTTCCAAATCACAATGAAGAAAGGAATTTATAACCTAGATCTATGCCCAAGATGAAAACCATTCATAAGCATTAAACAAGATATCCAATCAGTAGAATTTGTAAAACATATTATTTCATTTCATTAACAAGAAATAATATAAATCACAACTATTTTCCATTATCTTGATATAAAATCTTGCATACATCATTATTTGTAAATTCTACCATGAGGACAAGTATGGTGAGTTTGATCTTTAAATAGGGGAAACATATTACAATGATCTAAGAGATTGCTAATGGTTATGCAACTACAACCACCTTAGCAAGAGAGACAAAATGCACACATAGGAATGGATCCCAAAATTTATAACAACCTAGACTTAGGAAAACCAAAAGACTAACAACCTTAGAAAGGAGGACATGCCCTCTTTTTATATAAATTTATCACCACTTTGTAATCCTCAAAATTTATGATTTGAATTAGGACCTTATGTGTGACCAAAATTTATTGGAAGGTTTGGGAGATCCAAGTGTAATTTGTAATTTGCACATTTTCAAATATGCAATATTGCATCCCTCCCTAAAATTTCCCTCAAGCTCCATTTGATTTGGCCTTTTCCATGCTAAGTTGACTGGTGGGATTGGGACGTTGGACCACATATTACAACTTGCATTTTGAATACTTGATTTTTCAAGTTGCTTCTCCCACCAAAATCTCCTATAGACATGGGAACTCTTCAAGATGTTTTTAATTTGCCAAAATACAAAACTCCATTTAGCATTAAAAGTTCCACTTCTACCTTTGACTGCATGTTGAATTGTAAGTTTAGGAAATCTAAATGAACTTTAAAATTACACATTTGCAAAAATGTAAAATTACATTCCTCTTTGAAAGCTCCCATGGACCTATATTTGAGTTAAATTTTTTGCTTTATTACAGCCTAGTTACAAATATGCCCTGTAGAAAACTTCTTAAAAGCCAAGCATTTCATTAGATATTATTTACATCAACAAAATAATATATCTCTATTTGTGCACAATGTACTTGGATCTAAAGCATTCACAAATGGAAATTTTTATTGCCCTGCAAAATATAGACATTTACAATATACAATGTCTCACAATAGAAAAACCAATATAAGCCATCATTGTCCTCGGAGTCATTTACTATCTTGTATATTTTTGGGTACCTAGTGGATTTAGAATGTTGTAAGACCATTTTTTTCACCTTCAAAGGTAACTAATTTTGAATGTATTGATTGTATCTTCTTTTGAACCTATGATTTATTGAGTAATATCACAAATGGTGTATTCTTAAAATAAGGGTGAAATATTAGATTCTCAATAAATTATTTTCTCAATATCATCTTATTCCTAAGTGGGCTATTAGCTTTAGCACACATTTGATCATAATTACCAATGCTAACATAGAACATTAAATCCCTTGCATCCTAAAATATTTCTAGCCACTTTTAGCCTTTATTTAAGCCTATGGAATTGAGCCTTATAAGATGTTACCTCACAGGAGTGTAATGATAATTGAAATTATCATTGTATGGTTCTTAAATCAAGCTTCTATCATCCAATGAAAATTCTATAATAACAAACACATTACTATGGGTCACTCTTTATGTATTTAAAATTTCTATATCTATTGATTCATATTGATTGCTTGATATTTCAAGAACCCACTCCAAGAAGTAACTAGCAACACATGGAAGCATGTACAGTTCATTTCTTTTAGCAAATGTGATCTGAATAATAGGGTCTCTCAACATCTCTTTCTTTACCTTGAATATTTGTGAAAATGCTTCTTTTTGTTATCTGTGCCATGATATTAATATCCCCTTTTGAGTGAAGATGTTTTCCAATAGGACCACCAAAATTATAGTCCTCGGCTCTTGCAACCCATCCATAAAAGTCATTCTTAGGAATTTGTTCTTGCTCATAATATTCCCTTCTTCTATGATGTTTTTTAATGAAGGACCTTCAAAATGAGAGGGTATCATTATACCCTTGTCAATCTTTATTAAAATTTTAAAATAACCTTAACTTGATCACCTTCATAGGTCCATATTTGCACATACCTATATTGGATTGAATCTAATAAATCTCTCTTTTAGCTCACTAGTTTTGCCTTTACATCATTCTCATTCTCAATAAGCAACTTCTGCACTACCTATAGTTGGTCATATTCCACAAAAAAATTAACATTAGTTTTAAGATAGGTGCTTCAAATTTCATCATATTTTGGCATCATCAAAATGAATAAATTGAATATATCCCAATGGGCTTTAATAGCTACTAAATAAACTACACACCTTCCAAACTTATACATCTTTATCATTAAAATCTTATCCCAACAATCCATACCACACCACCTATTCAACTAAATGTCTAATATTTCTCACATAATCACTAGGTGTCTCCTATGGATGGTAGCATGCAGTAGAATCACACAATTTTCATCCCTAATCAAGATCATAAGACGTAGTATATTGAAATAACATGGAATCCCATAGATTAAAAACTTCACTCCATATCTTCTATATCTTGTCTTGGAAATCATGATTTTACTGAAGGTGCTGACTTAATATGAATTATACCAATATCCTTTTTTATGTAGTTTTGACCTTCAGTTTAAATATTATCTATGTTTTAAGGAGTAATAACTTGAGTTCTTTGTCTCACAACATCTAATGGTTCTACACAATTTTTGGTAAAGAATGTAAATAATTTATATTTTTAATTTGAAAATCTAAATAGATATCATAATGAGATGAGATCAAACCTATTACTCCATACATGTCTCATAATTACATCAATGGTATGGTCATTTGACCAATACTAGGTGTGCATTCCTATCCTGTTAGTTGGGCATTTGTAACTTTTCCCTATTCATTTCCCCACCCATTATTCTTTTATCTCCATGGGATATGAAAGTCGACTTGCATTTTATTATTTAACAACTTACTAATTTACATCTCAGCTCCCATTATCTATCATCAATACATTTTCCTCCATGTGGTCTCACACCTACCTTTTTATGGGCTTGGGAGGTCAACCAATAAATTCTAACTTATATTTCTAACAAGTGCATTTTACAAGTGTGTTTTCTACCACAAATTTTCCCATAGATATTTTTGTGTAATTTTCAAGTTAAAAAATGGTCAAACTTATTATTTGACATTGAAGTGTTATCGTTTCCTTTTGCCTAGGCCCATACATTACCAATTTCAAATTTGTTTAGTTTGCTTAACCTTTCCACATTGGAATTTTACTTATGCCACATAATTATATTTGTTCAAAACCTTATTTCAACATGGAATCTTTTCTAACCTTCTCATTGTTCCTCTAATCCCTCCATGTGGACTTTGCCCATGGCATCATTTTATAACTTGTTTTATTTCCCTCTAAGACATCATATTTTGTTGAAACCTTTACTAACATGTCCAACCATGTGAAAAGGTCAACATTATTCATTCAATTGAAACTTTGATTGGGAAGTCCTTCAATAATCTAACATCTATATATTTGAGACTTTTCTTTTCAAGTTTTTTCCCCACTAAAATGTCTTTTAATGCCCTTTGTTAAGCCTTTACATTGATTGGTGGGAGTGGGGGAGTTGACTATACTTTTTAAGTTTCATTTTTATGAATTGAAATTTGCAAGTAGCATCTCCCACCAAAATTTCCTATGAAATTTAGAGCCTTATTTGTAACTTTTAAAAAAATTATTTGACCCACAAAACCTATACTAGGCTTCCTTTTCATCATACACCCTGCAAGCTTATTAAAACACAAGAATATGAAACATTACTTAAAACTAGGATTTCACAAGGATATTTACAACATGAACACGAGAGTAGGGTTTTGATAACTTTGATTGTGGAAAGGGAGCTTTGGATGATTTGGGTGAACACACTTGTGGATTTGGGTAACATTTAAACAATTAGGCATTACTATTTCTATAAGGGTATAAATTATCATGTACAATTTTGGGCACTAACAGGTTATATACAATAATAGAATTTTATCAATATATATTTATTTTGTGTGTATTTTTGGTTTTTTATTTTTTGTGTTTACAATTGTATAAATATAGTGTATAATAGAATCTTCAAATATTAGAGCACACATTGTCTATAATTTATAACAGATTGGTATCAAAATCTATTTTTAATGGAATTTTTCATGATGGGTTCCAATAGTAGAAACTCGTGGTAAAATCCATATATGTTTGATAGAAAATAATATGATGTCTTCGACATCAAAATGAAAAAAATATTTTTATCTTATGAGTTAACTAAGCTAGTTGAATGATGGTATACAGAGCCAATAGACTAGGATACACTTAATGTATTTAACTGCAAAATAACATGTTAAATGAAAATAAAAAGAAAGATACAAAATGTTTGAGTTAAACTTAACTGACACTGAGTTATTTAATCTTCTCAAGGATAGAAAAAACTACTAAATATACTTCAACGTATAGGATATTTTGTAGAAAGCTTAACAAGGAAGTGATAAGGTTAAACTAGTTAAACTATAACTATTAAGGAGAGATTTTGAAACCTTTTAAACAAGGGAATTTGAGTCCACTAATGTTTTTTTACTAGAACTATGAACATAGTTAATCAATTCAAGACAAGTAGAGATATTATAGAGAACCATATGATAATAGATAAGGTTCTAAGGAGTATTTTTATGAGGTTTGATCCTATTATGGTAGCAATATAAGATACGAAGGACTTAAAACAAATGATTCCTAATGACTTAATTTATTCATTACAAAACCCTGAATAAAGGCTAAGTAGGATATCAAAATATTCTCTTTAACAAGCTTCAAATCTCATATAATTGTGAGTTAGCAAGATAAGAGCCAACAACAGAGGAAGATGTAGATTCTGCAATAGTCAAGATGGAAGAAGAAATAATTATTAGAATCATAAGGAAGTTATAGAAGTAACCACATTTCTCAATGATTTTTTTCATAAAGATATGACAAATTTAATGTCTAATGTCACTATTGTAAATAATATATAAATTAGGCAAGTGAATGTAGGAAAAAATGAATTAGATATGAATAGCAAAATGAAAAAATTTCTAATAAAAAAGAAGCTAAAAATGATATGAATGAGAATGATGTATTTAAAAGCACTTGCAACATAGCTAAGCAAAATAATAATAAATTATGATATATAGATAGTGTTTGTAGTAACCACATAACTGGAACAAGAAAATGTTTAATATATAGATGATTCAATAAATTTTCAAGTTAAAATGATAAATAATGATAAAATTCTTGTTATTTGAAAATGAAGTATCTTGATTTACACCAAGCAAGGTGAGAAGAAGTAGATTCAACATGTCTATTATGCTCCAGGGTTGAAACATAACTTCAAGAGCATTAAAATATTAGTCTTAAAGGGATATATAGATAAATTTAAGAATGAAGAACGCATAATATATGAGATAAATGGAAGAAATAGAAAATGACATCTATTAAAATGACAAAGAATAAAATGTTTCCATTAAAAACACAAAATGAGTTATCCAAAATAATTTTAAAAAATTTAGTGTATCAATCCAATCTATGACACCTCAGATATGGTCACTTGAGTTTCATTGGTTTGAATCTTCTTTATAAGAAGAATATGGTAAGGGGATTACATTTAGTTTAACAAACCAAGAAATTTTGTGAGGGGTGCATATTAGGGAAACAAAGCAAAAGTGTTTTTACCTCAAGTCAATCATGAAGTGAAAAGGATCTATTTGAGATGATTCACTCAGATTTGTTTGGTCTCATGAAAATCCTTTATCTATCCTAAAATGAATATTTCATAATATTAAAATATGATTTCATTATAAACATTTATTTTTTAAAGCATAAATATGAGGCATTTGACATCTTTAAGAAATTTAAGGCCATGGCTAAAAATTAAAATGGTCACTATATGAGGATGTTAAGAACACATAGAAGGAGGGAATATATTTTAAAGTATTTTTTGAAATTCTATAAGTATAATGGGATCAGTAACAATTTTATTGCAAGGTAAAAACCACAACAAAGTAGTGTAGTAAAAAGGTAGAATAAAGGCCAAGGGATTGACAAGTGAATATTATACTGAACTAGTCATAATAAAAATTTATTTGTTGAATATATGTCCCTCAAAAAGTGCTCATGACATGAGTGCTTAATAGGCATGGAGAAATATTAAGCCCAATTTTGAACACTCAATATTTTATAGATGTGTGAAATATGCACATGTGCCTACTAAAAAATAATGAAATGGGATGACAAAAGAGAAAATTGCATCTTTATTAGATATAGTAAAGAATCAAAAGCTTACAAGTTATACAATCTAGTAAAAAAAAGGAATGGTTAATCAGTATGGATGTTCAATTCATAAAAATGTACATCATGGGATTATAAATATGAACAACAAATGAAATCAACAAGGGTTAGTGGATACATACTATAAAGTGAAACAAAAAGTAATGCATCCACTTATATGATTATATGGAGTCCTATCTCATAAAGGAATGACTCATCATGTATCAATAAATAGAATTAAACTCAAAATATAGCTCAAAGAACTCCTTCAATCATCTTCTAATTTAAGAGGAAAAAATGCTTCGTCATCTTCATGGAAACACTCAAGCATTTAAACAAGGATTCGGTAAGATATATGTGATAAATCAAGGTACAATGATGATGATGATAGTACTATTATTTTTTATTAATTTTTAGATAATGATCTCTTTTACCTTGACGAATCAATTAAGGACAAGAAGTAATGTCAAGTCGTGGATACGAAAATTGAAGTAATTGATAAAAATGAGACATGGGAGTTATTAAACCTTTCAACAAGAAAGTTCATTGGTGTCAAGTGGTTCTACAAAAATAAAACACCGAAAAAGGCAAGATTGAAAGACATAAGCCAAGGCTACTTATCAAAGTGTATAATGAATGACCTAAATGAAATTACAATGAAATATTTAATCATGTAGTAAATATGGAAACTATGAGAAATATATTAACAATATAATCTCAACATAAGTTGAATGTGAATAAGATAGATGTCTATTTAACCCTAAAATATAGTTTAAGGAATATAAGGTTAAAAGGGAAGGAGATAACCTAGCACACAATGGTGGGAAACTATATCTATATCATGCCAATTAATTTACAGACTTAGATCAGCAATATTTTGAATTTATAGAATGAGATATGCTAAAAATACAAAGTAAAATGATGTTAGATATTGTAATGATAATGAAACAAGATCATCTAGATTTAGAATAAGAAAGAATCAAACTAGAAGTAGATTTTGGGATTGCCATCAAATTCTAGATTAAACACCTTTGTGACTTGAGACATTTGCATATGCCTTGGATGGTTGGATTGATGCCTTTTTGTAACCTAGATGAAGGTGTATTTTTATATAATACCTATTGGATATGGATGTGACTACCTTGAATTTTATGGGTTCTATGCCACCTCTGTTCTCATGCACTTAGATATATCTCATCGACTATTGCTCTCTATCAAATATAAAAACCATAGTTCTTTATCTTCATACTTAATATGGAAAAAATTAGTTAGTGGACTCACGGTGTTTAGCTAACCCTAAATACCCCTTTGTTAGTGGGTGCTTCTTACATAACCACTTCTCTAAGGAGGGCCTTAGACTCATGCAATACTCCTTATGTGTGGGCTTGTGTGTACATGAATATACAATATTTGATGAAAAAGTACAATAATGACCTAGCTTGTAACATGGAAATTATCATTGTTAGACTACTCCTTTAGTATTTTATAATTGTAGATGTAATATGCCTATGACTGATATAGAAATAGTGGAAAATATAGAAGATTTTATCACTTTAATGTTTAATTTAATGCATTTAGTAAGTTGCCTTGAATGTTTTTTGGTATGTTCTAGGTCTATGCTAGGTGGTGGAATGAATAAGGATTAATCATGTATTTATACCAATACTTTTGGAGAATATCTCACATTAAATTACTTAGGTTTACCATAGGTATGCATTTCATTTTTAAACTAAATGACTTTTAGGGCACTAGACACTTGAATTAATATATGACACTTGTGTCAACATAGTTATCTAACTTAGAGGTAAGTGTTTAGAAAGCTAGAAAAAATAAAAGGCCCAAAACTTATAGAGACATGATAAGTAGGTTTATAGCATTGAGTATGATAGAAGGTTTGAGTCATCAAAGCAACATTGGCAAGCCTAAGAGATAATTAATAGGCACAAAGAGAGTGTATGTGAGTCTTTTAAAAGTGGAAAAGGTCAAGAACTGAGAGGAATAACCAAGATTTGTATTTTACAAGTGTATAAGATTAAGGTGCTATATATTTCATAAGTAGTGTTTTTAATGTCAAATTATCTTTTCTAAATAGAATATTAGAATAATAAGTGTACATGGCACAAGCACCTAGCTATGAGATTCTACATCATGGGAACAAGGTTTACAAACTAAAGAGAGTACTTTTCGGGCTCATGTAAGCACAAATGTGTAGTATAGTTACATATAATCATATTTGTTGAGAAATGGACATATAAATAGAATAAAAGAACCAAATATATATATCAAGGAAAGAAACTAAAATTATTGTTTTTATATGTAGATGATTTAATTGTTTTACTAGAATTGGAAATTTGTCCACACACGAGTTCAAACTAGCAATGAAGAAATAGTTTGAGATGACAAATTTAAGAATATTGAAGTATTTTCCTAGCATTTAGATTAAATATATGTATGAAGGTATTTTTATATCTTAAGCCAAGTATGGAAATAAAAATTGAGAGGTATTTAGAATGTTGAATAGAAAACTTACATCAACACCAATATAAGAGCTAGGTAGGAAGCTTATTGTATTGGACAACAATAAGACTTGATATCATATACATAGTTAGTCTTATTTTTGTATTTATGGAGACTACAAAAAAAAAAACACTAGCAAACAAGGAAAATTATCTAGAGATATTTCAATGACATAAAAGGCATGATTTTTTTTATGTTGTATCAAATAATTTAGAGTTAGTTGAACATACAGATAGTGACTACATAGGCATTTTTGAAGGTAGAAAGTGCACATCAAGATATGTTTTCAATATCATGCCAATACACATTTCAAGGGCTTCAAAGAAGAAATACATTATTTCACTCTCCATCACTGAAGCATAGTACATAGCTTCAAACTTAGCAATGTGCCAAGTCATTTGGATGAAAAAAATCCTATCAAATTTGAATGGGGAGAAAAAAGAAGCAATTTTTTAAAACTATAATATGTCTTCTATAGCTATATCCAAGAATCAATTTTCCCACGAAAGGAGAAAACATATAGAAATCAAGGATCACTTCATAAGATAACTAGTTGAAAATGGAGAAACTGAAATTGAGTTTTGAAAATTAGAGTAGTATCTTACAAACATTATCGCTAAACCATTATGAAAAGAAAATTTTGAACATCTTAGAGATAATATAGGTGTCACTAATGTTGAATCATCACATATTCAATATCTTGGTAGTCAATATTAAGAGGGAGTGTTGGAAATTATAATTTTTACCTACCTACATTAACTCTTTTAAAATATTTCTTTTCAAAATGTCTGTGGGATCTCAAAATTGCATCCATCAACTAACTCCCTCAAAAAAATTAAATGTTGTTTGTAAAAAATTAATGAGGGAAATGACTAAAATATTACCCATATTGTTTTCCAAATACAATCTTCTAGAGAACAACACAATAATCTAAAAAAGACTCAAGTATAATAAAAGAACATAGCATACCTTGACTAAAAGAAAAATAGATTTGAAAAGTGTGTCAGTTTGTATTTAAATCAATATCAGTCTATTAAAAAAAATACCATAGCATTTTGGAATAGAGTGACAAAGAAAATAGAAAAATAGCGATCTAAAATAAAAACATAGAAGTTATTACAAAAATGAAGAATAGAGTAGTGAGAACAATTTGTATACAACAATATAATTTATCAATATATTTTTACTTTGAGTATTTTTGGTTGTGTATTTCTTATTTTTAAAATTGTATTAATTTACTATACAGTAATATTTTCAAAGATCATAGCACATACTGTCTATAAATTTATATTAGGATCAGGAAAATGAGATTATATGAATGTAAGATCTTTTCAATGATCACCGACACTAAACATCATTACCATTAAGTGAAAAAATTCATGCATAAAAGACACATTTTTCAGCTAAATAGGCTAAGATCTCATCAACTAGCTATTGAAACAAGGAGATGGAAAATTACAAATGGATAAAAGAATCCATTTAGGCTCCATGAGGAAAGAAATGTGGAAAATGAGAAGCATATGATGTTCTAGTACCATATGTACAATTAAGAGAACCAATCATTATGAAATTAAAATTTGAATAGTTTTTATAGTTTGTTGAGTCTAAAGGCCAAGAAAATAGGTAGTTATATTAAAGATGTATAACAACAATATAAGCTAATTTAGATGGGATACATTTGATACACTATAAAATTCTTGAGGTTAAAATGGTAGTTAAGCTACAATAACCTTTTGGTAGTTCTATTGTAACATTATACTTGGTTCTATAAATTCCACTAGTCTTCTTTGGATGTATCTAATTTTTTTATTCTATTGTATTGTATTAAAAAAAAAATTTCAAGTCAAAGTCATTATAGGAAAGGCTCAAAGATCTGAGCACCCTTACTTTGTGATCACATAGACTTGTCGTGGTATCAAATTAGACCTTAAAAAATTACCTATTTAAATGTGTTGTCTTAACTACTTATAACTAACGTTTGAAGGTGTAAATCATTATAAGTTTTAAGATATAATGAATTTTTTATGAAAAGTAGTTATATACAATTTTTTACCCATGATTAAAACTTGACTTTTAAAATACTAGTATTTAACCTTTAATGATGTGATTAGTTACTTTAAACTGATATTAAGTAAATATTATACCTTCTAGTACAAAATATTATTTATCCATACCAATATATTCTATCAATAAACCATACTAATAATAGGAATGTTTTAATAATTAGAACATGTTAAGCTTATGGTAACCTTTCACCTGGTTTAAATGGTTTTGGCGATAGAAAAATCAGAGTGTTTAATTAAAAAAGAGTAAATATACTTGTACAATGTTACAATGAGAAGACAAACCAAAATATGGATGAAGATGATAATCATAATTACTTCAATTAAAAAATTGAAGGAAGATAGAGACGCTACACTGGTAATCTGAAGATGATAAGTTTTGTCAAGTTTAACAGGTATAATTGTTAGTTTTTAAGATCAGATTTGAAACAATCATAAAATGCAACACAATGAACAATGAACACAAAAATTTACCCTGGGAAAACCCTCCAACTTGAAGGGAAAACCTAGCAACAATATATCTCTTATATATTGAATAATAAGAACAACAATTTGCTTTTACAATAAATTATCTTTCTTCTTCTCCTTGAACATTGAGAAATCACTCTATATATATACAAGTGAGAGGAAAGAGACACATCTCTTCAATTTCCCTGTTGGCCTCCACCAAAAAAATTATGTCTTAAATAATACAATAAGTTGGGCTGGAAGTGGGAACCCGATGCTACTCCTTCAACATCAACACTCCCTCTTAGCTAGGGAGGATACTTCCAGCTGCATAAGACATATCACCTCATTGTGATGTCAACCACAATGGCTACAAAAATGCATAGTATGTACAAGTGTTCAACACTTTATATGATATCCACCATGGTTCTTCTAGAGGGTGGAATCAAGGGATTTCACCTCAAACTTTCTCTCACAAAGAAGAACTTGTTATTAAGGGATTTCACCTCGAACTTCTCTCACAGAGAAGAACTCGCTATCAAGGGATTTCACCTCGAACTTCTCTCATAGAAAAGAACTCGCTATCAGGGATTTCACCTCGAACTTCTCTCATGGAGAAGAACTTGCTATCAAGGGATTTCACCTCAAACTTCTCTCACAGAGAAGAACTTGTTATCAAGGGATTTCACCTCAAACTTCTCTCACAAAGAAGAACTCATTATCAAAGGATTTCACCTCGAACTTCTCTCACATAGAAGAACTCGTTAGCTTTCCTCAGTACCATATCTCTGATATAATGGTATTTGATCTCAACATGCTTGGTTCTGTCATGAAACACTAGATTGAAAAAAATCTTCACATAGCTCTGGTTATCACAATGAATGATGGTAGGCTCCATTGATTTTCCAAACAATCCTGCAAGGAGCTTACGAAGCTATACTGCTTCCCGAGTTGCCATACAAGCTGAAATATACTCTACCTCTGTTGTACTGGATGCTACAGATAATTGCTTCCTGCTGCACTAGGAAATCATAGTAGATCCCAAACTAAAGCAACATTTAGAGGTGCTCTTCTCATTAATGACACACCCTACCCAATTAGAATCAGTATATCCATGTAGATTCAAGTCTACACTAGAAGAATATCTGAAGCCATACCCAACTATGCCACACAAGTATCTTAGGATATGCTTCACTGCAACTAGATGTATTTGCCTTAGTTCACACATAAATTGACTATGTGCACTTACTGCATAGCAAATATCTAATCTATTATTAACTAGATACATCAATGATCCAATTATTTATATGTACATGCTAGGATCCCCCAGATCTGAACTAGCTGCAGCCTCTTTTAACTTCGACAAATTTGTCTCCATCAGTGTCGACATCGGTTTGCAATCTATCATACCAAATCTCTTCAAGATGTCAATAGTATACTTCCCTTGACTTAGAATGATCTTATTTGGTTTCTACCATACTTCTAAACCAAGGAAGTAATGTAAGAGACAAAGATCATTCATTTCAAAATTTGAAGTTAACTCCTTCTTACATTTGATAAATGGGGTGATCTTCTCTAGTAATAAGTAGATCATCAACATAGAGAACCAAGATTAATGTTTCGCCATCAATTACCTTGAAGTATAGGTTTGAATCAGCATCATTCTTGGAGAAATCCAAGCTCATCAAGTATCGATCAAGTCTCTCGAACCAAGCACAAGGAGCCTGCTTAAGACCGTACAAAGCCTTCTTCAACATACAAACATGAGACTCCTTCCCATGAACCTCAAAGCCATCAGGTTGCTCAATATATACCTCTTCCTTGATTATACCATTTAGAAATGCTGTCTTCACATCCATTTGGTGTATTTTCCATCCTTTAAATGCTGCAATAGTAATGATGGTTTTGACGGATGTATAATGAGCAACTAGAGCAAAAGTTTCGTCATAATCTACTCCCTCCTTTTGAGAGAAACCTCTAGCCACAAACCTAGCCTTGTACTTCTCAATGCTTTCATCAGCTGCATGCATGATCTTGAAGAGCCACTTAGAAAAAAAACAACATATTTTCCTTCAAGTCTAGGTACGATATCTCAAACTTCATTCTTGAGGAAGGATTGATACTCTTCAGCCATAGCATCTCTCCATACTTACTGACTAGTAGCTTCCTCAATACTAGAAGGCTCAGACTTTGGTCTGAATGGTGCGACAAGCTTCACCGATTGAAAAACTGTCTCTTGCTATTGCTAATCAACTTCATAGGCTCAAGGGACTTGGATCTCATCTTAAACACTTTCCACACCTAGTCTTTGGCATCAAACTTATTCCTAAGAATTTCTTCGACTCTCTTCTGAACTGGGTTTACTTGATAACTTAGATGTTGGGCCTACATTAGCTTCCACGCTCTTCTTCCTTTTCATTGCTTCCTTTGGCAATCTTCTTCCAGCTACTAGGCTCTGTTCAACGTTGGTTGGGGCTCCTTGTATCTTTGTATGCATAGTCACTTGGTCATTCACATCTTATCCAACATCGAAACTCGCCACCCTTATCATTTTTACCATGTTAGTTTTTTTATTGAAAACTACAGTGAAGGAGGGATAGTTTAGCGCATCCGAAACCAAGTCAAGGCAGCTTGGACATGAGACACTCATTCCTGAGATGCTTTGAATTTTCTAGGTGGTGTAATTGAGTGTGCACAATAAGTTGGCATAATCCTTCACGCTCAGATTGTAGAGGAGTCCATAATCGACCGCCTTCTCTACATCCACATGGCCTGCACCCATATCAAAGGGCATCATTGGGCGGCCTTCGTAGCCAAGATCGATGATGGTATTGTTGGAATTGTCAAGCGTGTAAGAAGTGGTAGTGATGGCAGACCTGATTGCCGTGGGACTCCACTTGCTGTGAATGGCTTTCATCAAAACGCTCAGCCTGACCACATGCGGACATGACATGGACATGCCAGAGACTATAGCATAATAGTTTCCCTCTGTGGAATTTGGAAGCCATGCAACGAGGATATTGACATTAGAGGCTGTCACATCAGGCATCAGAATATTGGGGCTCAAATCATAGGGCCCTCGAGATGAAAAATTGGCCATTGCAGGTGCGGGCTTCACCCCTAGCATTGTCAAGCCAAACTGTATTTCCAAAACAGGTCTTGCGGTTGAAGAAGTGTACTTCACTACAGCTGCTCCCTCTTTCAGTTCCAAGACGACCCAAGGAAAGCGGTAATTCAGAGACAGCCCTGATCTCTCGATATTCCACACGAAAACCAGCGCCAGTGCTACAGCTTTTTTTTTTAATCTATTTATTTATTTATTTATTTTTTAAAGAACCATTAAGTGAAGAGCTCGTGTTGATACACAAGACCACCTTTCCCTTGACTTTTGAAGGATCGAGCTTCCTTAAGCACGCGGGGTCTCCGTTTTAGTAAACTAGCGAAGTTTGAGAAATCTTGAAGGCTCCCTTCAGATTAGGATCTGTGTAAAATGATGAATCAGTGGTTATGCTATCGTTGCCCAAATTCAGTGTAGCAATGTAATCTATGTCTATAGTGTTGGTGCCCACAGTGAAAATCCACGGTGCACTATTGTGCATTAATCCTCTCTGCGGCCTGCTATTACTGGCAGAACAAACGACGACGACGACTCCTTTCTTTATAGCCGCAAAGGCTCCGAGTGCTAAACTATTTTGGTAATACAAAGGTGAGTCGAAGCCAAGTGAGAGAGACAAAACATCAGCCCCATCATTTATTGCGCTCTCCATTGAATGCCCAGCAACTGCTGTTGCTTCTCTTTTCACGAACTACTATTTTCTCACATGTGTCTGCTTCTTCAAGCTCTTCTCTGACGAAACTAATGTTGTTATTACTGCTGCAACTTTCCAGGGTCTACACCATGGGCTACAACATAGGACTACTAACCAGCGTCTTTTTTAAACCACCACGATTATGATCTTTTTTATTCGTCTTCTGCACTCTCACCCAGAGCAACTGCAACTTCTCTTCTTCCTCCGATGGTTTGGGAACTTTGGTTTCCACAAACTCGGCCAAGTCATTTTCTTCCAAGGTGAGAATGGTTCTAAATTTACATGATGTGAAGTTGGATGCTCCTTTGAGTCTATCCTCAATTTTAAGACTGTTCACCATCTTGACTAAAATAGGGATAGACAAGGGATATAAAGAACAATATAGTATTGCTGCAATGACAAATCTGATCACAATCTTCTTCAAACCCGCTCTGATACCATGTTAGTTTTTATGATCAGATCTGAAACAATCAAAAAATGCAACACAATGAACAATGAACACAACAATATACCCTGGTAAAACCCTCCAACTTGAAGGGAAAAACCCAACAACAATATATCTCTCATATATTGAATAATAAGAACAGCAATCTACTTTTACAATAAATTATCTTTCTTCTCCTTGAACAATTAGAAATCACTCTATATATATACAAGTGAGAGGAAAGAGATGCATCTCTTCAATTTCCCTATCGACCTCCACCAAACAAATTATGTCTTAAATAATACAATAAGTTGGGTTGGAAGTGCGAACCCGATGCTGCTCCTTCAACATCAACAATAATATGTGGAATAGAACACTGTGGATTCATGGAGTTCCCACACCCCTCAATAAGCAATGACTGTCAAGGGCAAATTGGCGTTGAAAAGATTAATCAACATTTTTACATAATACATAGAAAGCGACCTGCTATACCTTCACTAATTAGCCTAAAAGTAGATAGCTGGTGCCTCCATGTTGAATGGCACAGAGAGAGCAATCTACCAATTAAATGGGAGTTGTCTTTATGTTAAATGACATTACAAACATATGGCTTAACTCTCACTAACACATAAAAATGCTAAATAACCATGACTTAACACCAATCAACACAAACACAGGTTGTTTATGCTTTACCCCCTAATTACCTCAGGTTCATGCATCTAGACAAAGGGGATGAAGAAGAACCTTGGGCCTGCTCATGGTGGATCTTATGCCACCAATTCAATACAACACTGAGTTCTGTTAGAGACTCAAGTTAAATTGGAGTTAATTTCTCCACTCCTCATGCATGCAATTGTGAACAATTAGTTAGTGAATAGTTAGTTAGCAAACAGCTAGTTAAACTGTTTGAGTATTTGTTAGAGAGTTAGTTTGCATGTAAAGACTAATTTTAGTCTTGAGTTTGTCTTGAGTTTATTTTCTAATTATTGTATGGATTCAAATCTATTTAAAGATGCTTGGGCACATCATTATAAGCAAAAAAAATTAAAGATCAATAGAATCTCTTTCTTTCAAGAAATTGATGTAGCAATTGTTCACTTCTTATTTATTTGGTTAAGTTCTTGTTTTGTATGCTCTCTATATTCTGACAAATTGGTATCAAAGCCTAGTAAGGATTTGTGCAGTAGAAGCACAAGGAGAAGCAGAGATTGTAGAAGTGCGTAGTCAGTAGAAACACGTAGCAGTCGCAGTCAGAGAGTGAAGGAAGAGCCAGTAGGGAGTTCAGAGACTGACATCAGCCGACTCTAAGATCGACATCAGCAATATAACTGACGTCGGTAGTATTAGTGATTAACATCAGCAGTATAATTGACGTCAGCAGTATTAGTGACCGACATCGGTAGTTTAACCGATGTCAATAGTATTAGTGACTGACATCTGTAGTTTAACTATCATCGGCAACTGTGTGTCAGAAATAGTGTCCAAAAAGTCATTCCAGCGTCAGAAATGGTAGTGAACAACAGTATTTCACAGCCTCAAATTCCCATTTTCAATGGTAATAATTATGATTTTTGGGCAATTAAGATGCGAACTTTATTTTGCTCACAAGATGTATGGGATTTGGTAGAGAGTGGTTTTGTAGAACCGCAGGATGAGGTAGCCCATCTAGCGTTAAATCGAGCACAAAAGGACCAGCTTAAGGAGAACAGAAAGAAAGATGCAAAAGCTTTATTTATAATCCAACAAGGATTTAATGAATCAATTTTTTTAGAGTAGCAGCAGCAACAAGATCCAAAGAGGCATGAAAAATCTTGGAGAATACCTATAAAGGTAATACAAAGGTAAAAATTGCTAAATTGCAATCTCTTAGATGAAGTTTTGAAAATTTGCAAATGAATGAATCAGAATCTATAGACTAGTTTATGGGTCAAGTTTTGAATATAGTGAATCAAATTAGATCTAATCGAGAATCTATCAGGGATTAGAAGATTATAGAAAAGATACTTAGATGTTTACCTAGCAAATTTGATGCTATAGTTGTAGCTATTGAAGAAACCAAAGATTTGGAACAATTATCTATAGATGAATTAATGGGCTCTTTGTTAACACATGAATCTAGAATGAATAGGAATAACACTTCTCTTTAGAATGCCTTCAAGTCATAGGTATCAGTTGGCAGAGGAAGAGGAAGAGCCTGGTCTAACTTCAGAGGAAGGAGTAGAGGCAGATATGGAAGGAACAATTCAGATGAAGGTGAAAATAGTAATCAAAACTACAACAGTAGAGGATGTGGAAACAATCACTTCCATCAAGGTTCACAGAGGTTTGCTAAATCTAATGTTCAATGTTATTACTGCAAGAAATATGGTCATTATGCAAGTGACTGCAGAAATAAACAAGAATATGTGTACAAGCAGAATGCTAATTACACAGGTGAATCTAGTTCTAATCCAGGTGAATCTAGTTCTAATCTTGGAAGCATGTTTCTTACTTGTAATGTTACTCAAGAAAAAACTAAAGATATTTGGTTTTTAGACAGTGGATGCAGTAATCATATGACAGGAAATAAAGAATTTTTTGCTAGTCTTGATGATTCTATAAAATCAGAAGTGAAATTAAGAAATGATATCACAGTAGATGTCATGGGTAAAGGTGTCATAAATGTTTGGCCAAGAATGGTGAAAGAAGGTTTATACCTGATGTTTATTTTATACTTAGACTAAAACATAATCTTTTGAGTGTTGGTTAGTTAGTGCAGAAAGGTTATAGAGTATCCTTTATGGATAATGTTTGCACAATATTGGACAAGGTTCCAAGTGACAGGATGATAGGAAAAGTGGAGATGACCAAGAATCGGATGTTCCCTCTTCATATTCAGTGCATCCAAGGAGAAGAGGAAGCACACTTCAAATCCATATAGCTAGACCAATCATGGTTATGGCACTTAAGGTATGGACATTTACATTTTGGAGGTTTAAATGTATTACAGAAAAAAAATATGGTGAAGGGTTTACCACCAATAGAACAACCAGGAAGTCCATGTGACAGTTGTATTCTGGCAAAATAGCATAGAGAGAGTTTCCAGTAGGAGGTTCATATAGAGCTAAGGTAATATTGGAGTTAGTCCATAGTGATTTATGTGGACCAATGCAAACTCCATCATTTGGAGGTAGTACTTATTTTCTAACCTTCATTGATGACTTTAGCAGAAAGACATGGATATACTTTCTCAAAAATAAATCTAAAGCCTTTAGAAAGTTTAAAGAATTCAAGGCAATGGTTGAAAAGCAAAGTGGCCATTATATCAAGGTACTTAGATCAGATAGAGGAGGTGAATATATGTCTAATCAATTTCAAGATTTTTGTAGATATCATAGAATCAAAAGATAGTTGACTACAAGGTACACACCACAGCAGAATGGTGTAGCAGAAAGTAAGAATAGAACAATCATGGAGATGGCAAGAAGGATTTTGAAAGCTAAACACTTGTCAAATAAATATTGGAAAAAAGCAGTAGCATGTGCAATGTATATTCTGAACAGAAGCCCAACAAAGAGTGTCAAAGATCGAGTTCCACAAGAAGCGTGGAGTGGTAAGAAATATAGCATATATCATTTCAAAAAATTTGGTTGTGTAGCATATTCTCTTATACCATCTAAATTGAGAAAAAAGCTTGATGATAGAGGTGAGAAATGCATTTTTATTGGTTATTCTAAAGAATCAAAGGCATATAAGCTATATAATACAATTACAAAGCAAGTGATTATAAGCAAAGATGTAGAATTCAAGGAAGAAGAAGCATGGGATGGTAGCACCATCACAGTTGGAGCACCAATTCTACAGGATAAAGAAGTTTTTGAAGAACAAAATTTGCAAGGTGGACAATCCTCTCCACAAGCAGGCACAAGCACACCAGTAAGAACACCTAGGAGGTTTAAACAAGGTGAATCATCTAGTCATGCATGTCACCCTACTCCAAATTCACAAGTAAGTGATCAATCAGATCCAACTCTTGCTACTTTAAGAGCAAGATTGAAAGGTAAGAAAATGAGAAGTTTGAATGAGATTTATAATCAAGAAGAGAAATTAGATTTGGTTTTAATTTTTGCTCCTTTCACTCATGACCCTATGTATTACAAAGAAGTAGTTAATGAGGAACATTGGCTAAAAGCAATGGATGAAGAGTTGAATGCTATTGAAAGAAATCAAACATGGGATCTAACTGATTTACCTGAAGGTAAGGATTGTATTGGAGTCAAATGGGTTTATAAAACTAAATTTGATGTAGATGGAAATGTTGAAAAACACAAGGCAAGGTTAGTAGCAAAAGGCTTTACACAAGAACAAGGAGTTGATTATAATGAAACATTTGCACCAGTTGCTAGATTGGATACTGCTAGAATGGTTTTATCAATTGCTGCACAAAATAATTGGTACGTGTATTAAATGGATGTAAAATCAACTTTCTTGAATGGTTTTTTAGCTGAAGAAGTATATGTAAAACAACCCACAGGTTATGAAGTGCAAGGACATGAAGAAAAAGTTTACAGATTGAAGAAGGCTCTTTATGGTCTCAAGCAAGCACCAAGAGCATGGTATAACAGGATTGATACTTATATGTTAAATAATGGATTCAGCAGAAGCAATAGTGAGCCTACTTTGTACACAAAAATCAACAAACAAGATCATATTTTGATTGTGTGTTTATATGTTGATGATTTAATTTTTACTAGAAATTTGTCTAAAGACACTTTTAAATCAGCAATGAAGAAATAATTTGAAATGACAGATTTGGGATTAATGAAGTATTTTCTGGGAATAGAAGTTGTACAATCAGAGAAAAGAATTTTTATCTGCCAAACAAAATATACAAAGGATGTGTTAAAGAGATTTAGGATGTTGAATTGTAAACTAGCACCTACACCAGTTGTTACAGGGACTAAACTTAGCAAAGAAGACCGAGGGTCTAATGTTGATTCCACAACATTCAAAAGGCTAGTTGGTAGTTTGATATATCTTATAGCTACTAGACCAGATATTAGTTATGGGGTTAGTTTAATCTCAAGATTCATGGAGTCACCGAAAGATTCACATTGGCAAGTTGGTAAAAGGATATTGAGATATGTGGTAGGAACTATAGATTATGGAATTTTATATTCCACAACTAACGATTTTAGTTTGATTGGTTTTACAGATAGTGATTTTGCAGGTAGCGTTGATGACAGGAAGATTGCTTCTGGATATGTCTTTCTTTTAGGCACAGGGGTGGTCACATGGGCATCAAAAAAGCAACCTATAGTGACACTTTCATCAGTTGAAGCAGAGTATGTTGCAGCCACATCATCAACATGTCAAGCAACTTGGATGAGAAGAATATTGAAATATTTATTACAAACACAGAAGGAGTCAACACCAATCTTCTGTGATAACAAATCAGCAATCGCTTTATCAAAAAATCATGTGTTTCACAAGAGGAGCAAACACATTGATACAAGATTTCACTTTATCAGAGAACTAGTGAACAATGGAGAAATCCATCTGGACTTCTTCAGATCTAAAGATCAATTGGCAGACATATTTACAAAGGCATTACCAAAAGAGACCTTTGATTATTTGAGACAAAATTTAGGCATTGTAAATGCTAAAATTTTAAGTGGTAGAAATTAAGGGGGAGTGTTAGAGACTCAAGTTAAATTGGAGTTAATTTCTCCACTCTTCATGCATGCAATTGTGAACAATCAGTTAGTGAACAGTTGGTTAGCAAACAGTTAGTTAAACTGTTTGAGTATTTGTTAGAGAGTTAGTTTGCATGTAAAAACTAATTTTAGTCTTGAGTTTGTCTTGATTTTATTTTCTAATTATTGTATGGATTCAAATCTATTTAAAGACGCTTGAGCGCATCATTGTAAGCAAAAAAAATTGAAGATCAATAGAATCTCTTTCTTTCAAGAAATTGCTGTAATAATTGTTCAATTCTTATTTATTTGGTTAAGTTCTTGTTTTGTATGCTCTCTATATTCTAACAAGTTCACCGTCATAAAAGAAAGGCTCTTGTTTCCCATCAGCGACCACTGCATGAATAGATCCATACAAACCTGCAGACCTATGCATCTCGTAATGATTAATGTACCCGGCTGCATCATAGCAAATATTATGCCATGATTAATGTCAATCCACAATTTCAATCAACTGAGTTGCCATCGAAATTTATAAACAATACTCACTCTATCCACTGTAAATTTGTAAAAGGAGGTCTCTCCAGGCTGGATGGGACATTGTGTAATCGCTTATGTTCCATCACTCCATGGAGTCCCAATCTGTAAGAAAATTATTACTTGGTTCAATCATTTCCCAATCAAAATCAAAATGTTTTTTCATACAAAAGATAAACACCAAATGGGTAGAAGTTACGATTCTTATGATGGTATTAATTATAAAGGGCCCTAGAATTAATTGGTTCCAAAATCGTCAAGGTCCATCAAAAACGTACTGGCTATATAAATTTTAATAAATCGTGACCTGTAAATTACTTAAAATTATGAAAACCTGGCGAATTCCGTGCCAATGAATGACATCATTCTCAGTGGGTAATTAATTGGTAAGCTCCACATAGATGAGGTCTCCTTCCCGAGCAAGAATTGTGGGAGCTGGAAATTCGCCATTCATTGTAATCACCAGTTTCTTACAGCAATCAGGTGATTTATACGCATAACTTACATTCCAACTGTAATGACGAATTCTAGCTTTTGTGCAGATTGGCGCCGCCACAAGCAGTGTGAGTATAGACCATAAAAATATATTAAACACGGAGTCCTTTGACTCTTTCATATTTTTTCGATCAACTAAAAATCTTAAAAGAAAGTTATAAAATTAAAGCAAGAAAGGATCTGAAGTAGTCAGAACAATTGGCTGAGATGCAAAATTGTAAAAGTCACACTTAAAGATTAGACGCATTTGCCGCATATATATAACACACATCTTTATGTGTTTAACCTTAAAATAATTTGTAATCCATAAAAAAAACAAAAAGGGAAATTGGCTCTAGCTTGGTGTACACGGCAAAGAGATATATAAAAAGGATAGGGTTGGATTTGTGATGGAATGTATATTCCGCAATCTTCTACAATTAATTAATGATTGTAGTTAATCTAAGAAAATTATAAAATAAATACTTTTCAGTTTTTGATATTTAATTAAAAAATGCAATCAATTAAAAAAAGTCATATTTAATTAAAGATTAAAATCAATTTAAATTATAAAAATTATTAAATAGATAATTTTCATTCTTTAACACTTAATTAAAAATTAGTTAATTCAAAAAAATCGTGGAATAAATATTCTTCAATCTTAAACATTTAAATGAAGACAAATAATATCCTTTAATAACACTTAGACAAAGATTACAATCAATCCTAAACAATAATAAAATAAATTTAATTTATCCTTCATACTTTCTTTTGACCAAATTTTTAATTCAATCTCATGTTTACCATTACTGACATTGTTCAACTACCTATAAATTGAGGAATCAATTTTATAAAAAAAAAAAGATAAATCATTACTATAAACATAATAGTAAAATCCAGTTTTGTTTTTTTATATTCATTCTTAGAAAATAGAACCAAGCTTTGCCCTTTATTATAAAATCTAGATACTTCCTTAAATATACGCATAAACACGAAATTCAAGGTGTAAAGGATTATTTTTGTGTTGATGATTGGGAATCATATAATTATATAAATATTGGTATTTTTAAGTACGGGAAGAAATTAATTTATAATATAACAAATCATCATTCTCACAAATCAAATTTTAACCGTTTGAATAAAAGATGCTTACTTCTACCGCAGCCCGTTATAAATCTGGGAAGATTTTATATTCTATTCAATCTTCCTCCAAACACAACACTCACACTCACAAAGAAATGACCTTGTACATGGCAATGGAATTGCCACACCACTAGATTTTCAGCTCTGAATCTTACAAGAACAGAATATGTCTGCAAGAGTATATGTTGAGGTCGTGCACCATTAAAGGCTCTGCGTAATGTCCGTCGGCCTCCACCACATTCATGTTATATCCCTGCATTGCATTTCCTTAAATAAACAACCGTGAAACCAGCTGGCATAACAATAGGGGTAACAACGCAGTATCGTTGAATTGTTTTTATAGTTGGTTTCTGTTGATATTACAAGATTTAGCATAAAAGAAGACAATTGAGATATTTTGGTTGATAGGATTAGGAAAATGAAATTGTACAAATGTAACATCAATTGAATTATTACTTCCTGAACACCATTACCTTTGAGTGAGAATTCCATTCATAAAATAACAGACTAAACGCTGAAGTCCTTTTAAATTTATTTTACAATTGGTTGATCGAGAATGGTCTAAAAAAACAAGAACATTTATAAGTAGAAAGAACTGTTGGAAATAATTGTATGAGGGTTTGGATCAAGTTTCATCGGTCATGGAATGCTATCTGAAACAGTGATCCAAAAACTATTACACTCTATAGTCGTAAAAACATCTTATAATTAATAATAATGATGACTCCTCAAAATATGCATTTTTATGTTTATGAGAAATTTGGATGATCTTTGGGAAATAACACAGGGTGAAAATATATAGGATGAAATACTATTATCAAAAATAAAATACAATTTCAAATAAATAGAAAGAATACTATAGCTTTAAACCCTTAATTCTTACAAAAAAACATGTTTAAACTTGCTATGTGGTAATTGTTGTCAACCTGGAGCTGCGCTCTAAATTGAAGACGTGCATGAAATGGCCAGTCCTCTATGTGGTTGAAACAATGAGATCTTCTCACAAGGGTGGGTGCCTCAACGGTGAGAAGAACCTCCAGAGAAGGCTGGCTCCTATATGATGTATCAATGAGGATGTCTACTCTATGCTGTGGACTACCATGGAAAAAGGAGAAGGAAACTTAAAGGGGAAATCCTACCTAAAAGGGGGTGATACATCAGAAATTTGATCCACTCAACTTGGAACCTTGAACATTGAAAGAAAAAGGAAAAAGGAAGACCTTAGATTTCAATCAACCACTTATGCATAAATATTTTATGAAGAGGTTTGATCCAATGACCAAAACCTGAAGGAAAATGATGGAGAGAACTCTGATACAAGACACTTTGCAGCCACCTAACATCCACTTACAACTTCAGCAAAAGACATATAGAACACTTTAACATGACCTGCATAAGGATAATCTAGCAACTAGGTATGAACTAAAATTTGGGAAGGGAGAGAAATCTACCACTTATGCAAATTGCTAAATGAAATATACACTATGCCAACACTTGAAATATGAAAGTACAGTCCTTCTATTGATCAAAGAGGTTACACAACTCAGCAATGGCACAGTCTAGTTTCACCAAGAGAGAGATTGGATAATTTTTAATCAAGGCTGAAAGCCATTTTATAGAAAATTACAAGAGGCCAAAGATTGGTGTAGAAAATTAGAGAAGGTTTTACTTAAGTTAACTCAAGGCTGACTTGGTCTTTCAATAAAATATGTTTTCTTTTGTCTTTGCATGAAGCTTATTGCACTTGAGGAAGTGAACTTGTCTTTATTATGAACCGCCCACCTCTCTCTGCATGGAAATTCATGCCAATGTTAATTTTAGAACTCTACATGCACTGCTTGATCCCGAATTGAAACATTTGAAATGCTGAGTTGGCCATTTGATAAGCTGAGTTGGATGAAGAGATCGGCTGAGTTGAATGAAGAGATCATTCTCCCTTGTATGGAAAGCTCTTAATGGATGTGGTGTTTAACAATTAGTCAACTCTAAATCTAGAAAAATCAACTCGACATTCAAATTTTGGAACTTTGGTTGATGCTATGTTGGCCCCTTAAATGTGTTAGTTGATCTGGAGATGAGCTTGACTTTAATAACTAGTCGACTAAAGCCCTAACTGGTGCTCAGAAATAGCTCCCGCTTGCATGTATTTTACCCTGTTCTAGGTCTATTTCTAGTAGGACTATATATTTGGTTGTACTTTTATAATTATATCGGGTCTATATATTCTCCATTGGGCTTTGCTTTCAAAATTTTGGCTTTACCCCTGTTTCAATTCTTACTTTTCACAGTCAAAATTTGATGGCTAGTGGGGCATCACCCTTTGGCATTTATTCCTTTAAGATTCTCTTTTTGGCAATTTCCTTCAGACTTCTCTTATTTCCTCTTTTGCATAGTCCAAAAACTATTATTTTTAGGTGTTTCAGCTTAATTCCTTTTGATTTTATAGAAGGGGCCTTGTCCGAATTCGTTCAGACATTTTATCTGAAGGAATTCCTTCGAACGAAAATCCTGAAGGATATATTCCCCTTTTGCTTTGCCTTCATTTCTCCATTTTTTTAGACTTCTATCTTGTCATTTTATAGTAGACAAAATGTTTGCAAGAATTATCTCAAACTCCTAGCCTTCAGAATTCCTATTTTTCTTGAATTTATTTCCTCTGCTCCTTTCTTTGAATTTCTTCAAACCCTCTATCTAAAGGATATCTCTTCGGACAAAAATTTTTGAAGGTTCCCTTCTCATCTTTGTTGTCAGCATTTCAACTTTTTTGAATCCTTCAGACTTCTTGCCATCAGCCTTTCTATAGGCCTCTTCCTGTGTCTTCCAAATTCCTTCAGACATTTTATCCAAAGGAATTCCTTCAAACAAAAAGTCTGAAAGATATCTTTGTGACTTTTCTCTTCAAAATGTGCCCTTCGAAAAAGTCACTACAGTCACCTCACCGACCAAGTGCCCTTCACAAGGGCTAGTTGGTCATGTCTATGCCTTTTTCAAAAAAATTGTAGGGCACCTGGGCTTTTTGCAAAGGTCCTAAATTCATTCTTGTACCTTCTCGAAGGGTAGGTGCCCTTCAGGTTTCTTGCAAATGACCCTTGAGAAGGGTACTTCCTTTGTCTTATGTGTTTTGTTGATTTGTTATTCCCTTGTTTCATGAACCATTCCTTTCGACAAAATTCTAAAGGAATTCATCCTTTTGTAGTAAGGGCCCTTACCAAAATAATGTATTCTTCTTTCCTTGGCTAAAGACATGAACTTTATAAATGGCAAAAGACAATCTGACTTGTGGTAGAATTGTCAACATTTCTGGTGACTCAGCTAGCTTAGCATGACTGCTATGCTTGAGAACTCAGACCATGTATAGATGCTTATTTGACCCCAAATGGTGAACCTAATTTTTGACTAAAAATCTACTCTAATCATCACTGTAGTAACCTCCTCTTTCAAAATAATAAGGGAAACACATGAAAGCAAAAACTAACAAAGAAGCAAATGTGCAAACAAGCACTTATTGGAACAAAAATTGAAGGAAACTACTGTGCTTGAATAGCACTTGGAGGAAATCAAAATCAACTAAAGAACCTAGCTAACCATGATGAAGTATGATCCCCCTGGATCAAATGGGAAATTTTTTAACTCACTCCTTCCAAGAGATGGTACAAGTTGCAAGGTAGGATTTTTATTAGTCATAACCTTTGATGAGGCATTTGCCTTGTCCACCAACTATATTAGCATCTTCTCAAATGAGTCATCAACAAAAACAAAGACAAACTCATCAAGTACCTATTGAACTTGTTTAGATTGCTTATCATCTACCACCTTGTCAAGTGATATCTCATCTATGCGGGGTTTTGAGTGACCACATCCATCTTATTGACTGTTGCAAGTTCATCTAGCTCTTTAAGGAGTTTTGAGTATGCAACCCAATCTTTATTTTGACCTTGAATAGGTGATTCTTGATCAAATTTCTCATAAACATGCTCTTTAATAGAGGTCATATTCATACAAAGCTCTTAAATATCTTGTAGAGATTCAAGGTATAGCTACCAATCATCTTTTTGTTCCTCATTTTGATCTATTTGAACTGAATTAGCTGTCACACTATCTCGGTCCTTCTCAATAAGAGATACCTATAACTCATTTATGACTTCAATTTGTACCAGCTCCTCTTGAAGTTCTTCTACATCAAGATCAGTCTTCTCACTCAACTATAATTGGATGGTCAACTACAACCTCAAGTGAAGTATCAATAGGAAATTCTTCCTTAAATACATTTGAAGCATCTTCTACACACTCTGCAAGTACTTGTCTTGTAGTTGTAACCTCTTTCTCAATCCTCCAAAGAATAGGCTCCTCCTAAGTAAGGTGGATGGTGGGAGGGTGATGAAATTCATTTGTTTGAGATAAAAAAATGAAGCATGGGAGGTTGATCATGATTATATTTTGGAATCTTGAGGGAAATTGAATTATCTAGGGAGTTTTGGAGAGGAGGGAAAGGGAAACTCTTAAAGATGTCTATATTTTACTCATTCCATTTGGCCATTACCTCATCAAAGTCTGGAACTTGCTTGTCCTCCTAGACAACCTGAGCTTGAGGGATGATTGGTGAGGTAATGGGACTATAGGAAAGTTTAATCTCATGAATAGTCACTTGAAGAGGCTCTTGAATAGGATCTTGACTCTAACTAGGAAGCTCCCTTGGCATACACTAGGCATGGTTAAGAACTTCATGAGAATAATAAACACAATAGCCCTTTGTAGACAATTGGTTTAACTTGATTTTCTACCTTTCCCAAGCCTCCATCTTTTCCAATGCAATAATACATAGTCCATTTATCTCTTCTGGATCATTGGACACATTTCAAAATAGACCATTCACTTCCTCATACTGAGAGTTAGAACAAACCTTTCTTGCATATGCTAGTATTCTGACCTCTATTTCATTCATTTTTTCTTGAAGGGGATATTACTCATATGCAACATCATAGCCATATGGAAAAGATGAAATCCGGTCCTGAGACTGATATGGCTCACAAAGAAGGTAAGATTCATGCTCTTGATAATAAGGATCATGAGAAACTTGATAAGGCTCAACATAGCTTTGATAATACCCTTGATAAGCCTGATTAGGCTCATAGATATCATGACTAGGCTGGTATGATCTATCATTGGGCTGATAAGGAAACATAGCATAGGAACTCTCTTCATACACAATCATCAAAATTCTTTCACAATAATACAATAAAAATAGACTTACATGGAAACTATCCTAAACTATTAGAAGCATTTGCTTGATCTTAGAATCACCAAATATTTCTTGAAGAACACTGCTACAATTGTAATTTCATCAAGACCAACTAGAATAGGTCCCACCAGGTGTGCCAAAAACTATTGTCAACCTAGAGTTGCGCCTTGAATCAAAGATGTGTGTGACATGGCCAATCCTCTATCCAGCTGAAATAATGGGATTTTATCATGAGGGTGGGTGCCTCAACAGTGAGAAGAACCTCCAAAGAAGCTTAGTTCTTGTATGATGTATCAATGATGATCTCTACTCTATGTTGCAGACTATCGTGGAAAAGGAAGAAGGAAACTTAAAGGAGAAATCCTACCTAAAAGGGGGTGATACACCAGAAGTTTAATCCCCTCAACTTGGAACCTTGAACACTCAATGAAAAAGGGAAAAGGAAGACTTTAGATTCCAATCAACCACTTATGCATAAATATTTCATGAAGAGGTTCGATCTAATGACCAAAACTTGAGGAAAAATGATGAAGAGAGGTCTGATACAAGACACTTTGAAGCCACCTAACACAAGACATAAGATACAACAAAAGACATAAGGAACACTTCAACATATAAGGAACACTTCAACATGACCCACATAAGGATAATCTAGCAACTAGGTATGAACCAAAATTTGGGAAGGGAGAGAAATCTACCACTTATGCAAATTATTGAATGAAATATACACTATGCCAACACTTGAAATTTGAAGGTACAGTCCTTCTATTAATCGAAGAGGTTACACAACTCACCAATGGCAAAGTTTGGTCTCACCAAGAGAGAGATTGGGTAATTTTTAATCAAGGCTAAAAGCCATTTTATAGAAAATTACAAGAGGCCAAAGATTGGTGTATAAAATTGAAGAGAAGGATTTACTTAAGGTAACTCAAGGCTAACTTGGCCTTTTAATAAAATATGTTTTCTTTTGGCTTTGCATGAAACTTCTTGCACTTGAGGAAGTGAACTTGTCTTTGTTATTAACTACCCACCTCTCTTTGCATGCAAATCCATGTCAATGTTAATTTTAGAACTCTACATGTGCTGCTTGATGCTGAATTGGAATGTTTGAAAGGCTGAGTTGGCCATTTGATAAGCTGAGTTGGACGAAGAGATCAGTTGAGTTGAATGAAGAGATCATTCTACCTCATATGGAAATCTCTTAGTGGATGTGGCATTTAACAATTAGTCAACGCTAAATCTACAACAGCCAACTCAACATTTGAATTTTAGAACTTTGGTTGACGCTAAGTTGGCCCCTCAGATGCGTGAGTTGATCCGGAGATGAGTGAGACTTTAACAACCAGTCAACTAAAGCCCTGACTAGTGCTCAAAAATAGCTCCCACTTGCATGTATTTTACCTTGTTCTAGGTCTATTTTTGGTGGGATTCTATATTTAGATGTATTTGTATAATTATATCCAGTCTATATTTTCTCCATTGGGATTTGCTTTCAGAATTCTGGATTTACCCCTGTTTCAATAGTTACTTCCCATAGTAAGAATTTGATGGCTAGTGGGACATCACCCTTTGGCATTTATTCCTTCATGATTCTCTTTTTGGAAATTTCCATCAGACTTCTCTTATTTCATCTCTTGCATAGTCCAAAAACTATTACTTTTGGGTGTCTCAGATTAATTCCTTCAAATTTTATTGAAGGGGCCTTGTCTGAAGTTTTTTCAGACTTTTGTCTCATCATTTTCCCGTGGACAAAATGTCTGCGAGAATTATCTCAGTCTCCTGGCCTTCAAAATTCCTATTTTTCTCAGGTTTATTTCCTCTGCCCCTTTCTCAAAATTTCTTCAAACCCTCTATCTAAAGGATATCTCTTCAGACAAGAAAGTCCAAAGTTTCCCTTCTCCATCTTTACCATTGACATTTCAACTTTTTTGAATCCTTCAGACTTCTTGCCATTGGCCTTTCCATGGGCCTCTTCTTATGTTTTCTAAATTCCTTTAGACTTTTTTTTTGAAGGATATCTATGTGACTTTGCTCTTTGAAATGTGCCCTTTGGAAAAGTCACCACAGTCCTCTTGCCAACCAAATGCCCTCTGAAAGGGCTAGTTGCTCATGTTTGTGCCTTTTTCAAAACAATTGTAGGGCACCTGGGCTTTTTTCGAAGGTCTTGAATTCATTCCTGTACCTTCTCGAAGGGTTGGTACCCTTCAATTTTCTTTCAAATGATCCTTTTGAAGGGTACTTCCTTTGTCTTATGTGTTTTGTTGATTTGTTAATCCCTTGTTTCATGAACCATTCCTTCAGACAAAATTCTGAAGGAATTCATCCTTTTGTAACAAAGGCCCTTACCAATACAATGTATTCTTCTTTCCTTGGCTAGAGACGTGAACTTTCTAAACGGCAAAAGACAATCCAACTTGTGGAAGAATTGTCAACAGTAATACACAAGCATAATCTATATAGTCATTTTACAATTGATAATTTATGTCTTTAATATCTATTTTACAATTCCTTTTATTGTTTAAAGTATTTTCATACTAATGTTATATGTTAAGTATTTGTTAGTTAAGGTGGGGAAAAACCTCACCACAATCTCAAGTATTTGTTAAGGGACTTCACTTTTATATTCAAATCTAAACCCCATTAAAACTTTCAAATATTTATTTTAGTAGAAAGATACCATCTAGATATAAAATTTAAAAAATTGTTATTAAAATGATGATATTTAATTATAACCTCTAAGAATTTGTTAGTAAAGGGGAGAAACAATGTTATTTAGTGTTAATTAATTAGACCTCTAAGAATTTATTAATGGATTGAGGTTATTTTAATATAATTTATAAGAATTTTTAATCAATGGAATGCATATATTTGACTATAACCTCTTATTATACCTTTAAGAATTTGTTGGTGAATCGAGGTTATTTGACTAGAATCTATTACTATTTGTAATAAGTAGAATGCATATACTTGACTATAACCTATTATAATTTATTTGTAGAGGAGATGAATGGTAAATTAATGGTTAGTGTTCTTAATTAGAATGGAATTATATAATAAGGACATCATATTAAACACAAACAATGGACTAACTTGCAACCCTTATTGCAAAAAAATAAATAAATAAAAGTTTTGTATCGAATATCAGTGGAGAATTAGAAATTGAACACACACCTACAATAGGATTATAGACTTAAAATATAATTGTAGTATCATAAAAATATTCTATGACATGTGTTACATGTATCTCACTACCCAAACTTATGATTCACCTAAATAACTATTTGAACTAAGATTGGTTCCCTCTATTTTGGATCTTCTTCTTGTAGATCTTACTAACTCGTGTTCTTTATAGAGTTGTTATTTATTTTTATTCTCTTAAAAAAATGCCAACTAACCTCTAACCTTTAATCTCTCTCTTCACAATGATTCTTGCCCCTGATATAATCATGAAAAATAGGAACTTATTGATGCTAAAAAAATGTTACATCAATGAATCAACTCTTTCACCTATTGTGAAGGTTAAGGTAATATCATACTAGTCTAATAGTAAGGATCCTAAGAATAAAATTGATTCCAAATATGTGTAGAATAGATTTTATAGATGATCTGAGAAAAAAGAAAAAGTCAAATACTGTCCAATGCTCAATTAATATTTAAAAGTAAAATATCACCTAAAAAATCAAAAAGGAATCAGATTACAACTATGTAATACAACCTATCCAATAGATAAGGCCTATAAATAAGAGAATATCTTGAAGGAAAGATATATGATCCTTAGAATTATATTATAATCAATTTTTTATAACTCTTTGATCTCTATTTCAACTCAAAATCAATCTAAAGAAAATAAAATAAAACATAAGTAGAACAATTGAAAATGAATGCCAAACAACAAAATATAAATAAAAACAAACATAATTAAAATAAATCAACTAAACTATATATCAAAAGATAACTAATATATGAATTAGAACAAATTTTTTAAAAAAAAATTGAAAATACAACTAGAATAACTTAAATATAAGATTTTACACATATGACTAGGTAACTGTAATCATCAAAAGGTATTAGGCTTGATAGATTTGAAATAATCGATTTATAAAGTAAAAAAAAAATATTTAAATATCCATGCTAGTCAAGTGAGTCACCTAACCATCAGAGAATTCTATAATTTATCTAAAAGTAACTATTTAATCTTAAAGATTGTTTTCATAGAAAGAGAATAAGATAAAACATGAATAACTTCAGATATCTTTAGTAACTATTGTATTCATCCTTTTTGTTGTGACATTGATTCATTTATAAAGTTAGCTCTTTTATAGATAGCTATAAAATAAGTAATAAATAACTTGTTAGTTAGTTATTTGTTAACTTTAATTAACTTTTAAAATTTAATTTGTCTACTTAACATAACTTTGAAGGGTATACTTTAACAAAGTCTAAACATATCAAATCAATTAAAGAATATATCAAAAACAAACTATAATGGGTGAGGTGCCATGACTCATAAAAATATGATTAAACTAAACATTTAGTAAACATCACATATATAATAACTACTAAAAATTAGGTAAAATTATATACTTAAACATTCAAACACTATAAACATTTTCATAAATATTTGATAAATCAAACATCTCACTATGCCAAAAAAGTAATGTCACTTCTATCAAAATACCATAATTATCCAATACATTCACATATTAAAAATATTAAATTATTCCCTAAAAATAATCAAGAAGCAAGTTTTAAACAAAGCATAATTTAAAACACAATTAGTCATCAGAATATGAAATCAATTCAATCAAAGGAGACCCTCTATCAAACAAATATTCAGTATACTCCATTGAGGTAGCAAGAAAATTAGTCAACTTGTTGCCTTCTTCATCATTCACTTCCAACTTGATCTTTTTAACTATTATCATTATCAATGGTGATTTTTTAGGGATACTTACATGATTTCCACTAGATGCAATTCACCTATCATGTTTATGTATAAGCTATACAAACCGATCAAGATACAACTTAGTATAATGCTCAATTCTATTCTCAGGTTCAGATGAGGGAAGCCTAGATATGGGTGGCACAAGTGAATGATAATGTATTTTTACAGTCATGACAAGCACATTTTTAAAATTTGAAGGCATTGGAGTATTATTTTAGGTAGATTGTACAATAATATCCATATGTTGGGAAGACACAGTTGGGATACCTCATTCATGAGGATGATACCTCCCATATGCCCTTCTCAACCCTCTACTACCTTGAAAGGTTAAATAACTAGAAGGTAATGAATCCAAAAAATTCTAAAAAGTAGGACAAGTTGCATCAAAATGAGTTGACACTTCAATTTTTTAGTACAATTTCCTAGAGAAAGTGTGAGCAACCCTATACCCATGAAAGAACTATCCTCGATAACTATCATGTGAAGGAGTGTGCTCACTATGTTGATCTTTGCTCTGACCCCATACAATCTTGTTAGAATGATTTGAATTTGGTGTCTAACCTAATATATTTGTATATTAAAATAAGAAAATCATTCAAGACCAAATTTTACATATTGAAAGTTGATTTCATATCTATATAGACGGTCATACATGTTCAAAATCCTAATAGTCAAACAAACCACAAATATTATTGAATGCAAATTGATACTAAAAAGGATAAAAATATATGAATTCAAATCCATATGATCTCAACCTCAATGAAATTATTATATTTATATCCATTAATTATGTGAAATTTAAACTAATTTTTATTTTACCACTAAATAATGTTGATCCAACAGAAGATCAAAAAATTACATAATGAGACAAAAATTTAATATCCATTTATGATACATTGTTATGATTACTAAGATCTATATGTTATTTATCATATATCATACTTCAATAAAATCAAGATCAATTTTTAAACCCTAAAAAAAAGGTACCTCCAAAAAGTGAAAACATGCCATAGTCAAGATAGTAATAAGCTTATCTTCACATGACAACAATGACTAAAGAAATAATACTAAGCATTGAGCAAACCCTTTTCATAACTATTTTCTAAAAATAGACTAGTTTAGCATTCAAATAATATCTAATGAAATCTTGTAAAATTCATAGTCCCTAACAAAATGTATTATTTGATCTGATGTTCAAAAAAAATGCCTAAAATAATTATGTATATCAAAATAGCATAGTTTTTTAAAAGACTTTCAAACTCATCATTTTTCCCCAAAAATTATCAAAATTTATAATTATTACAATACTATGTCTCCCATATTATGATAAAACCATGTACATGCTAAATTAAAACTATAACTATGAGACTAACATGAAAATAAACTGACAAAAATTCCTTCCAAATACACACTCAAAACCAATGAAATTATTAAAATAAATAGTAATCCATCCTAATCTACACTATGTTTTTTAGGCATTCAACCCATTCATGCATTCTGATAAATAGGAAAAGACCTAAATGCATACATTCTTATAACTTTACAAAAATTTATTGTATATGATAAAAATTTCAAAGAAATATTATTAAAAATCTTTACTTTATTTTATCAACAAAATGACCTAAATAATCTCTATTAACTCAATATTTAATGCATTCTCAATAAAACCAAAATATTTTTGTAAATATCTATGACTATTTAAAACCTCCTTGACAAAAATATTGAGACAATTAAAACACATCTTTCCTCAAAAACAAGTACGACACCACTTACAAATGAATAAAACTATATCTATGTTTCCAATGAAATAATCTAACTAGAACATGACTTCCACCAAATCCATAATACCCAAATGATCAATTTATACATCTTATCAAACTACAAGATCAACTTAGAAATAGCATATGTTGATAAATAAAACTGGTAACAAACTCCAAGAAATAACTAACACTCATTATAACTATGAAAGACATTTACAATACCATTGTGTCCATTTTTAAACAAATAATGCATGCAAAAATTATTTTATGTAAAAATTCCTCAATGGGATAGCATTTAGAAAACCTAGGTTAAATCATCAAATTTACTTGAATCCAGGTTAAACATTCTAAATGTTTCAAAACAAGGACATGATACTGCAATATTTTAATGAATATTATTTCAAAATCATTCAAAATTATAAAAAAATATCAGTAGAACATAGACTATGTAACAGATTTCCACATTTCAAACCAAATATTTGAAAAATATTCTTCAATCAAGTAAATAACTACACATACCTCGACAAATCTAGTAAAATGGTTCCAAAACATCACTATATTTCCTTTGAGTCATCCAAAATACATAAAATAAGATCTTTTTTCTACAATAGGATTAAGATAGAATAAAACAAAAAACCAAGAATTTACCACTTATATCTCCATAATCCCTAGTTTCTTGTTAAGATGAAGTATCGATTTGCATTGGTTTTCAACAATCCATCAGCTTATCATCTCATCATGATAAATTTAGAGGATTCATAATCAATTAAGTATTTGATTTGAATGTTCTCAAATTAAATTTAAAATACATATTCCAAGGCAAGTGATCAAAACTTTATCCATGCAATCTTATCAAATATGCCACTTCAAATCTCAAGACTACAAACTATAAATTCATTAATAATCAAGTCTATGGTGAATCACCATTAAACTTTGAAAACTCTATTTTAAACTACCACATAATCATTGTCAGTATCTAACTTAAATTTTATCAAAAACTATATTACCATGTTTATAGTAAGTGAATCAAAATATACCATTTAATACATATGCCATATTAATATTACCTCCTATATGCAAGTGAAATTAAAGTTGATTGATAAATCAATCTAACTCATATAAGATAATTCAAATAGCTATATCACTTATAAATGCTTAGATAATTAGGTTCATGACTAATATGGATCCGCTAAACATACCTAATGGATTATATGTTATATGATATGTCTAGAGAGGGTTCTAAAGCCTCTAGTCAAGTAACACCACATAATAACCCTAGCTAAGCCTATATTGCAATAATAAGTAAATCTAATCTACTATTCACTAAAGCTTGTGGCACAAATAGGAGATAAACATAAATAATAAATAGGCAAACTAAAAATGTACTCACGTCAATGTAGAGGTAATCCTAAGAAAATAAAAATAGTAAATTAATTATCCATTACTTGTGCAAATATATCTACCAAAATAGAGGAATAAGAGTTAAAAATATCTACCTTGAAGATGAACCCATCGATCCTTAACATCTTCCTTGGCCAATGGTTATTTGCAAGAGATTGCTGTGTATTTTTGAATAAGATAAGGATGGACAATGGATTATAGTATATCTAAGGACCTCGTAATGAATCTAAAGCTTTACAAACAAAAGTTCTCCTCCAAGTATGAAACACTAAGAAATAACTCCTCAAGTAAAATGGTGGAAATTCTAACTATAATGAACTAAAAATAAATAATTCTCTCTATTGAAAATAATGTGAAAGGGGATGTGTGTGTGTGTGTGTGTGTGTGTGTGTACGTGCGTGCGTGCGTGCGTGCGTGCGTGTGTGTGTGTGTGTGTGTGTGTGTGTGTGTGTGTGTGTGTGTGTGTGTGTGTGTGTGTGTGTGTGTGTGAGTAGATAAAACCTAATCCCTTTAAGAATTTGAACTGATGTAGTCAGACCAAACAAAATTGTTAGGTGAGAAATAGAGTTTTTAGGACTAGAAATAAGTCAACTTAGGATGACTCAATCATGTAACATGACCTAATTTAATAATGAGTCCAACCCCATAAATTGTATTTGGTAAATGGTAAAAATTGGTTTTGCCTAGGCAGGGACTATTTTAGGTGGTTAGTTTTTTAGAGAAGAGTGAGTGATGTGTCAAAGTTTAGGGAAATATATATGAAAGACTTATACTATTTTTAGGTGGTGGTAAATAGCATAATATTATTTAAAATCACCAAATGTATACCAACCCCTTTCTTTTTGCACACTTTAAATCATGCACTCAGAGAGTTTGAGACTCGATAGGTTCCTATAAGAGAGAAGGCATCATTAATTAATAATGTTTAAAAATATCATGTGTATATATTTACCCTACTCAAAGCTCATTGTATGTCATATAGCTATAACATGTGATGATGCTTTGGGAAAAAACATAGCAATAAACAACATTGAGCTAAATAAATTACATTATAAATCAATAAGATAAATGAAAGAAAAGAATTGAAAAATACATACTTGTACTTATCTTAGTGTCATAAATTAGAAATGATTTGAGAGAAATGAAGAGGTTTCCAATGTGGGGAATATGTGGTGAACTATAAAAATTAGATAAAAATCAATTTTTTTGAAAAAATATGTGTGGCATGTAGAAATTTATTCTATGATGTCAGGGTTCCAAAATATCTTTCAATTTGGAAAAAGAGTTAGTAGAAACATAGTTATGATAAAAATTCAAAATATGGTGTAAAATAGTTGATAATTAAATAATTTTAAATTATCAATATAAATAGGTTTAAAAACTGTTCATTTTTAATTTGTTTATTGCGATAAAATAGAGTTCTGATAAACCTAGACTAGTAAAGATAGCAACAATGGTGAGGAGATAACATGTGTAATTTGGGGGATGCTTAGTGGTAGTATATGGTACATTTTAGGTAAGTGATGCATTAAATTCAAATTTCTGGTAATTTTACTGACTATCTATAAAAAAACTACATAATAAGGGAAAATTGTGTAGTAAAATTTGTCCTACAAAATTTATAGGTAGAGTACGAACTATTCAAGTCAATGAATAGGAAGCTATAGGTGACATAAATGCCAAAGGAATTAAAGAAAAATAAGTGAAAAATCATTATGGATTTTTAATGAGGTTGATCATGGTGACTTAGTTCAAAATTAAATACCATAGTTTTAGGGCTAACTTCATAGTAAATGGTTGCGACAGATATTTAGTAGGTGGTCGACTACGTAAGGTAAGGCTAACCTAGTTGGGTGATAGGCCCAACTTTGTACATAAAGTGGTCAACATAGTTCTGTAGTATGGTCAAATTCATATGAGGTAGCCAACTTAGTACTTTAACAAGGCCAATTTTGTAGGAAATGGCTAATAAGAAGTGGCTAGCTTAGTTAGGTGATAGGGTCAAATTCATCAGATGTGATTGACTTATTTAGGTGATAGTGCCAACTTCATATAAAGCAGATGACTACATAATAAAGGGGTGAGAAAATAACAAAAATATATTTATGAAGTGGTTAGTTTTGAAATTGAATAATTTTAGACTATATTTTTATGATTTTTATATTAATGTGTAATATATTCTATGTTATTTTACATTTTATAGAGGTGACAAAGATTTTGGCATTTGGTGGGTGTAGCATGGATACCAAATTTTCTAAAGATACTATCAACTAATGGCCATGTGTGGTTACTAACCTCCTTAAGAATTTGAGGTATTATGGAGATGTGTAAGATCACCCTATGTGTTGACTTAGTCATAATGTTCCTTAGATCATGGGAGCAACTAACCAACACTTCATGATGGAAGGTAGATGTGGATATGATAGAGATGGAAATAACATTAAAGGATGTCCATGTTCTACTTGGATTTCCCATTTTAGGTAATCCTATGGTATATGATTCTCCAAAGTCTAAAGTTAAGAGGCAAGCCTTAGCCCTATGGGAAACTGGGTTAGAGAGATATTTTGTTTGATTGCATTTATATTTATTTGAAATGTATATATAGACCATTATGAATATATGGAAGGATATTATAAGGCTTGTGACATCACATATTCTTTGTCAAAATTTATATGGGAATGTTCCATTGTATGTGATTACCTTATGTATGTCTATTTTGGAATAGGGAATATTTTATGACCCTAGTTCAGTTATTTAGGTGTAGTTAGTTGAATATATGCATGTTATGCTATCCCAAGGGAAAATATCACGATCCCTATTATTTTACTTAGTATGTGGATATATGAAAAGTTTCTCCATGTATCGACCAGCTAGGCTTCCCTATATTATGGATGATAATCTACCTTATGTAGTTAGGTGGCGATAGGATTATTTGGTAAGTATTATGCCACATACCACACCACTATAGATAGTTACCCATCATGAAATTATATTGTAGTTGTATAGATATATCATAGCTAGTTAGCCATCTTGGGCTACTATTTTTGTTGGATTGGGTAGCTTTCATATTATTAGTAACTATACATGATCAATGGAGCCACACCTTGTTACTCATGTTCCTAGAGAGTTAAGATTTCTACATCCAATGACCTATAGTAGTACTTAATAATTTGGCATGACATGCTAGGGATTCAAGGGGTAGTAGTGGTGCTGGAATACGGATGGAGATACTTGTCATTTGGCCACATAGAGAGATTTATTTGATTAGTTATCCTTAATAATAAAGGGAAGATAGGTCTGAGGTTGAGGAATTGACTATAATAGATGTGGATATGGTTACTTTAGAGATTGATGATGTGGGTGTCGATACTATTGAGCCATAATATGGATTAAAATTACCACCACAAGCACTAAGGATATAGAGATGCCATCAAGTGGTGATGGAGACATAAGAGGGTGTTATTGTATGTGGAGATCTCATGGCACTATCCACACATATTTGGTCTATAAAGTGATGGAATCAAAGAGATCATGATGTGCATGGGTTATTACTCTAGTTTTTTCAACTACTCGAAAGTAGGATATGTTCGAGGTGTTTGGTGGTCATGCCAATGGGAAGACCATTATTGGTGATACTATTGCTGGTAAGTAGTGGTTTGAGTTTTGATTATTTGATAATTGATTAATTGTATATTTTTATATATACTTTGTATTGATATATATATATATATGGAGATTTGGATATACATATATGAAATCTAATACACATTTGGTTTTTGTTTTGTAGGTACTACTAAGGAGGATTTTAAATGGCATGTAGTAGTTTGGTCTATGCACCATGATATTTTAGATGGTGTTCTAATGCATCATGATACTACTACCATGGTGGATCTTATTATACCATCTACCCTAACTTATGCTACTTTATTTTAATTTTTTTGATAGGTAGTGCAAGAGCTATAGACAGGAGGAGATGGTTTACATCTACCCCTTAGAGTTTTAGATGAAGAGGCATGAGCCTAATAGGTGTTGGCCTATGATCAATATATGTATATGGAAACTATGACAAAGTTGGGATGTGTGCAAGACTAGGTAGCCAATCTACAATGACATAGTGATGGTCTTAGATCTTGTATAGTCTCATTATAATGGATAATTCATTAGGGACAATCACATGTCCTTGTGGGTAGTGTGGCTTGTCTATCAAATAGGCATGATGGATCACAACCTTAGATCTATTGATATGGTTGTAGTTTTAATTATATTGTGTTGTATCAAACTCTTGATATATATGGATATGGATATTTTTGGTTTATGAGTTTTACTTGTATCATGGATATATGAATGTATGTATTTTCATTTTAGCACATGTATTTTAATTTTGATCTATATGTGTGGTAAAATATATGATGTATACGTTATTTTATAGTGGTATATGAGACATGTGCATGGTTAAAAATAAAACCGTAGAATATATAAGAGTTTATAAATAATCATAAAATGTAAGACATATTAAATCATGGTGATAAATTAAAAATATGAATAAATATATTAAATCAAAATGGTAAAATGAAGTTAAAATAACAAATGTTTGTAAAAATTTAAGGAAAATACACCAACTTAAAATAATATAAATCATGCAAAATTAGGATGGTAAGTATAAGAAATTTGTAATAAAATGGAAAAAATGTTATAAAAAAGTTTGAAAACTATATATGAAAAGAAATTACACCAAATCAAAACAACGTAAATCATAGTAAATCAAGATGTGAAGTATGACAAATTTGTAATAAAATGAGAAATAATTTATATGAAATGTTTGAAAAGTATGAAAAATAAATTAATAATCAAGTTTTGATAGCTATTTATGTGACTAATGGTACAACATTTTTAGGAATATTTTGATGAAATCTTGGTCTTATTCATGATCGTATACTTCAACTAACAAAGGGAATACCAATAAGGTGAATAATAATATGGGATGTGATTATAGGGAGTAAGGATAATTTGTTTAGGAATGCCTGGTCCTATCAAAGGTCTTATACTACAACTCACAAATAGAATAACTATAGGAATATGATCAATTAACAAATAATATTAATCAAGGATGAATATTAAGATTGTTGTAGTGAATGAAAGGAGTATAATAAGCATGACATAGGTGTTTATAATGAAACCTTAGTATAATTGAGGCATACTAATAATATAGGAATTCACTAAGAGTTTAGTGAATGTCAAATTCAAAGGCTATTTATTCACAATAGACATAAAAATTTATGGGAAAATAAGTGGAGTACTAAGATCACGTCATGAAGGTTATATATACAATAAAAGTAAAATGGACCTATTTTCCCACAACATGTTCCCCTTTCCTTAGGATCCCTTATCAAGTTGTCAGTCTATTATGAAGATTGGGTACTTGCATGATAAATTAGGAAGAATTATAAATCATTTCAATTTTTTCTATCCAATCTACTGGCCTATCACACCCCTATAGAGATTGGCTCTATTATGAGGCCAACTATGGAGTTTCAACTTGTATTAGGAATAAGAGATGTGATATGAATCATGTCTTTTGTTGTTATTGTGACTTTTTTATTTTTTATTTTGATCATTTATTTTTATTTAAATTGAGTTAGATTTTAAAATTTTGCCTTTTGTAGATAACCAAAGATGAATGATAAGAGTGATGTATGCAAATGAACTTTAGGTTATGTTTATAGGAAACAAGATGTCTAGAGATATGATTTATAAAATAATTAAGGCTTTTCTATAAGCTAGTATGTGATCTCAAATATCTAACATACATGTGCTTACTATGAGAAAGGAAATAAAGGGAATAGAAGGATATCAAAATAGATGTGTATATAATTGAAAAATGAAAATTATTCTTGTTAACTAATCATATGGTAAAGATATGATATTATGTGGATGTGGATTTAATAACCAAGACACAATAACAACTACATTTATTTTAACTAAAAATAACAACCAATCATAAACTCAAAGAGATAAAAAGTAATCCATGTGTAATAATTTAAGCCATAAGTTAAAAACTATAAGGATAATCCATAAGAGATCATTATATATATATATATATATATATATATATATATATATAAGACTAAAGTAAAATAATAATCAATATATCCAATGTATAAATAATTATAAATCAAGTCCAAATCATGTAATAATGTGATATAACACTATTATGTTCTCACATATACTAATAAATCTCACTAAAAATATCATCCATAACATTTGATACATCCTTATGTAGTTGAATTCTTATGTTAATCAAAGTTTCATCAATATTAGCAGAAAGTTATGAAAAAACTTGTTTTCATATAATCTCTATAGAAAATTTAGGTGTGCTATAATAATGATGATGTTCATGACGGACCTCCTATTTGTGATACTTAATGTGAGGAAAATTTGTTAAAATATGAATAGTGTCTCGAAATCTATGAGGACATGTAGGCTACAAGGAAAGATAAACCTTTGCCTATAGATAAACTAGAGAAGGATGGTGAGCCGATGAAGCCATAAGACATGGAAAATCTTAAAGATACCTATAAATTACTTGATGTCTATTAGTATGGTGTGTATTACATTTATTCCAAAGATAATATACTCCTTGATATTTAGGGATATAGTTAGGAATTATCTTAAAATGTTGCATAGTCTTATCTTTAGGCTATACTATTTCCAAATGTAGTGTGTCAATGTACTACCTGATTCATCATTAATGAGTAGAGGAATAGTCATATTTTCCATAAAAGTAACAAATATGTCTATTAGTAGATAGTGAAGGTCTGCTAGCTAAAATAGTAGAGGAAGATGCATGTTACTATTGATGTGTACTATAACCCTTGGTACAATGATGAATAAATATATGAATATCACAATAAGGCTCATATATCCATTATGATGGTAGATGATCAAGCTTCAATAATTGTATAATTCCATCACCAAGAAGGAAAGAAGCTAGAGTAAGATATAGACTAGGCTCAACTGTGGAAAGATTTAATATTACATTGAGTCAATGTAGTGTGGCCGACATCTTAGGAGGAAGTAAACTATAAAGGTTTTAAAATATAAAAAAATTGTAAGGGATTATCATATAATAATCCATGATCATTCTCTAAAGAGTCTCAACATAGATTGGAGGTGTGGTGAATGTTTGTTCCATCTCTAACTTGTGAACATAATAGGAAAACCTAATATAATGTACTATGGAATGACAAGGAACTATAAGAATAGAACTAAGAGATTGCTATAGAGAATAATGATATCTAAGTACCTCTACATTTTTATCTTGAGCAAATACATCTAAAAATAGGTTATCTAAAGAGTATCCATCATCATAATCAAGTATATATAAATCAATATTACATGCATAAACTATTTTATCAGTCCAAGAATCATGGTGAGTATAATGTTTAGTTTTAGTTATAGTAATAAATATTTCATCAGAGTGTTTCTAATGGGATCAAGGTTATAGTGTAGGAGGTAATTTTACAATTATGCTAGGATATATATTAGAATTTTTTATCTTTAGAGTTATCTCTTCTTGTTCATCATCATTCGAGTCTAAAATATTACATGTAGTGTTCTCTATTAATTTTAGATGACCATAATAACCTCTAGTAGAGTTTACAGGATAATTAACATGTTATGATTCTTGAAATAGAATTATAAGGAATTGTTCAAGGGTAGGTATTTTAAAAACACTTCATTATTGGAAATAATCAAAATTCCAAGGATTAGTATCTCCTTGAATTTTTTATATAGCAGCATTATAAATAAATTTAACATACTAGAATGCAGATGAAGAAACTACTCTCATGTGATGTGTCCAAGGTTGACTGAGTAAGATACTATCAGAAAGTGGAATGTTAAATATCATGACATTGACATAAACATTGATAGGAGGAATGATAATAGGAAACCAAAAATAACCTAAAGAAGGAATTTGTTTTCTATCATATCCTTGACATGTATTTTGTGTTGATTTAAGATTATATTCAAAATATCCAAGTGTTTTAATAAAATCAAGGGAAGAAACACAATTATATAATATCTCATTTATTAAATCATTCTTGACTTGGAAATCCCCTATTTGTATGCCAATGAATAAGGGGGACCTTTTGCATGAAGCAATATGTCATCAAGAATCATAGAAGAGATAGAAATCTTAAGTGAAAAAGAAGTGTTTACCATTTCATCAATGTGGATGGACATTTTTTCACACTATTGGAGAATATTACCTCTAGATCATGATAAAGTGTCCTTTCGACACATTTTTGGAGGACAAGGGATGTTCATTTAGAATAGTAATTGTATTAGTTGATTATGATGATGAGGATAAGTTGTCGTAAGTTTGAATAGAGGAATTTGGGAAGGAAGATGGAAAATTTTTACTATATGGTGCCATTTATGATAACCCATTAGAGGATTATTAGATAAAGGTGCCTAATGTTGTAATAAATCCTTTGAGAGAGGGTTGGATGCACATTAATTTTTTTTTATAACAAATATATGGTTTAGGCTTGTTGAAGTGGTTTGATCTATATTAGGTGCTGTGATTTTTTCTTTATGTGTTTCTTATATTTCAATGGGATAAAGAGGAAGTGAAGGTTGAGGGATATCTACATAAGTTATCTTATTTGGAGGAGGAGTAAAACTTATATCAGTTTTATGATAAATATGGTAGATTTTTATTATAGGTGGTCATACTTGTGTTTTTGTTGGTTCCACATGCCCCAATTATATTAGATATTATGCCTAAGTGTCTTGAACAATGTGTAACTTCAAAAGAATGTGATGGTTGGAGACTAGATATTGATGAATATAATAAATTAATCTCCTCATATTTTTCATGTTAACCACATTCTCATGATTGATTTTAGGATCTATAATAATTTAAATTTTAATTGGTAGTTGGGTTGGGTTGATTAGTGTTATCTTGATGGTTAGGATGACAATATTTATAAATAGTTAAAGGACAATTGACTTGATGTAAAGCTTTGTTTTTAGTTCTATTCAATTAGCATGTTGACATTTACATAAAATCAATTAATGGTAAAATTTGCATCTAATAAGATAATCCATATAAATATTTTACAATTGGAAAAAAGTTTCATGAGAGTGACCCCAACTTCCATGAAACCAACAATTTTTTTAGGGATCATACTGATGTTTCACAAGAGCTATAAGATCAATATCTCTTGGTGAAGGTCATGGAAGATGATTTTAAATTTATAATAAGGAAAGAGGTTTATATGCATCCATATTATGTCCTTGATATAATGAGGAACTAGGATGTGAATTATTATTTAGTAGAACTGGAGGAACATGCTCCATTGTAGTGTTGGGAGTAATAGCTTGTACGGTGTGTATGAATAATATGTATCTATAACACCATCATTTGTTTCATGTAATTTTTTAAATTTTAAAAGAATGTGATTTTCTATTGGAGGGTGGGAAGGTTCAAATTGAAATATAAGGAAATATTGATGTTTAGCTTCCTCAAGGGATTCTTTCAAAGGTTTTGGTAAAATATTCCTAACATGGTATTGTAATTTAGGATGAATACAATTAATGAATAAGTTTAATAGGTTATCATATACCATATTATGCTAAAATTTATTAGACAAGGTTTTCCATCATTTAATGAAAACTTGTGCAATTTTATATAATTTTTTTATACAGTTGATAAAATGGGCTAAGTTATTTTTAGGAAGATCACTAGTTTAGAATTATTAAACCAATGAAATTATTAAGTCTTATAGAGTAGTGATGAAATGGGTTTTGAGTTGATTATAAAAATCTAAATCATCTCCTAAGAGATTTATAGACAAAATTTTGATGGAAGCAAATGTATTAAGTTTAACCCAATCTTTGTATAGATTTTTAAGAAAATTCAAGTGAAAAGTAGGATACATAGATCCGTTATAAGTGATAGTTGGAATGATACCCCTTATGTCAGTGTTTGAAATTTGAGGTAGAAGATGCTCATTTTGTAAGTGTTTAATATATTTTTTAATAAGTTGGGGTTGTGGTATAATGGTACTATGAGCCATTTTATTGAAAGTTCGCAATAGTAGTTGATTAGTTTGAACACTATTTTGACTATTAGAAGTAGATATGGATGAATTATTATGTTGTGAGGTGTTAATAATTTGGGATGTACTAGTATGAGATGCAGTAGTGGCATGAGAAGCTATAATATGAGGATAAGTATAATTTTAGTAAATCCATTATGAGTTGAATGAAATTAGGTATTAGTGTGGGTGTTTTGTAGAGGCCCACTAAAAGACACACCAGTGATTTTAGTATAAATACTTGGCATGGTGGTGAAAGAAGACATAGATGATGATGTCATAGTGTTATAAGGATATATTATAAAGGGTAAAGATGTGGAATAAATCATGAAATTACTTGACCCAAATCTTGTGGAAAAGATAGGTGAAGGTGAATGGGGTTCTCTAAAATGAGGCTCCATCACAATGTTATAAATGTCTATACAATCCTTTTTACCTTGAAGTTGAAGATTTTTATTGTTTAAAAGAATAATCTCAATGATATATTCAATGTCATATTAATATTTTATCATTTTCATAATTAAAGGATCAAGTATCATAGAATAGGGAGGAGTTCCATAATTGGTAGTTATTGTGGTAACATGGATGTTACTTTGATCTAGGTTAGTTAATGTAAAATCTATTTAGTAGGTTTAAGAGGATTAGTGAATCTCATTATGGTGGTTTTATTTTGATTTATGGCATCATCAAACAAATGTTGCATCATAAATATGGGAAAATAAATACTTATTGATAATGAAGATAATTTGTTAGTACACTAGGTCAAATAAGTCAATCATGTTTTGTAAGAAGATAAATAGAACAACCTATAAGAGACACAATCAAATGGGTTGACCATGTTATGTGTGAGGATAAATAGAAATTTTGTAAGACATTGAGTTGAACATGTTGATTATATTCTATAGATAGATTTTTTTTTAATGTTATAATTCTTAATGATTAAGTGTTGTTTTATAGAGAAGTTACTTAAGCACACATGAAACTAGGTCGATATAGGCAAACTAGATATAACAAACATCATTAATGTTATGCCAATACTAACTAATACAAGTTCTACAATATAAAATACAATTTACAAACATTAATCAGTAATATTGAAATGTATATATAAGTGAAAGTTCCTAATGTATTATAAATGATTACTTAAAATGTGATAGGGTGTTTGTATTTATAAGACACCTAAGAAGAGGTATGATAAATATGGTTTTAGGTTTATTATGGATGAAAGGGATTTTTAATGGTGATGGTATGAGATTGGTATTGGTGCATACCTACTAATTCCACAATCCCATAGTGATAAAGGTGTTAAATTCTTTGATAGTAAACAATTAACCAAATTTTTATACTCGATGAAAACACCAAGTCAACATTCCCCTTGGTAATGAAATCAAGGTAGTTAGACCTAGGTTTAATTTTTTAATTTATTATTTGATGTTGTCGTATTTGGTAGTATGAGGGAAAAATGTGACTAATCTGATAAACTAGACCTGGTTATACTATGTGCACTACTTAAGTAAACAAGAAAATCAAAGTAAAGAGAATTAAATACTATCATTATGGGTTAATTTAATTTTCTAAAATGAATAAAATAGAATAAATTTTATTGGGTCGACTAAGTTATATAAATAGAACAAAATAAAGTCAATCAAATTGACATAGTTTGTTGGAAGATAGGCCAATAGAAATGCATTCAATCGAGTCAAATAATTATTTAAGCATCGAATAAATAGAAAATGATGTTGATCAAATAGAATTAGTTTACTATAAGTAATTTTTTTATAAAACTAAAAAAATGGAAAATAATATGCTAAAAAATTATGTTTCTAAAAAAGAGCGTGAAAATAAATTTGATAAATTGAAAAAAAGAAATAACTAGATCAGTTATAATGAGCCTGATAATTAAGATGAAGTTGATTAGATTGATGTAGTAATGTGTTGAAGATGTTTAATTTTTGTTTTTAAATTGCATTTTCAAGATGAGGATTTGAACCTGAAAATAGATCTGAATAGAGTCAACTAGGTCGATAGGATTGATTGAGTTGTTTATAGAAGAAGATGACCTACATATAGATCTATATTAAGTCAATCATATTGACATAGTTTTAAATCCTATTCACAGAGTTTGAGACTAAGTCAACATAATCAATCCAATAGTCTGTAAATAAAAACTAAAAAACTACAAAGGTTAGTTCACACCAAGTTCACTAGAGTATATGCATGCAAAATTAAAGATGATCTATAAATCAATCCTAACTCAAATAAGATAAATCAACTAGATATTCCATTTATGAATGCTTAGATAATAGGGGTCATGACCAATATGAATGTGTTAAACCTACCTAAGGGCTCTCTTATCATATGATATGGCGACAGAGGGCTCCAAATCCTCTGGTCAAATAAGACCACATAATAACCCTAGCTAGGCCTATAATGTAATAATAGGTATATCTAATTTAGTGCTCACTAATTTTTGTGGCATATATGGGGGATAAATATACAAAGTAAAACTCTACACAAACCAATGTAGAGGCAATCTCAAGTAAGGAGAGATAATACATTTAGTAGAAATTATTTTTACAAATCTGTCTACCAAAATAGTAGAATAAATGTTAGGAATACTTACCTTGAAGATGAACCCATCAAGCCTCAACCTCTCCCTTGAAAAATTTTATTTTTTAAGAGGTTGTCATGTAATTTTATAAGAAGCTAAGGATGGATATTGGACTATGCTCGAGCCAAGGACCTCCTAGTGAATCTTAATATTTAACAATATAAAAGTTATCCTCAAAGTATGAAACCCTAAGGAATGACTCTTCAAGTAGAATAGAAAAAATGTAAATTGTAAATAAGTGCAAATGAATTATCTCTCTATTGGAAATGAGTTCAAATGGGGCTTATATATAGCTTTGAATTGACCCTAAGTGCTACTAAATTTTTAGTCAATGCAATCAGCTAAGTCAACCTTATTAGGAAGGAAATATAGTCATTACGCCTTGAACTATGTCATCTTGGACTGATCCAGTCCCATAAAATGTGTTAATCTAAAAATGAGGTTGACCTAATTGGATATGTTTGGTGGATGGTAAAAAGTGGTTTTGCTTAGGAAGGGGCTATTTGAGTTGGTGAGTTGCTAATAGAAGAGTGTGAGTGATGTGTCAAGGATTAGGAAAATGTATACAATGGAATTATATTGGTTTTATATGGTGGTAAACAAAACAATAATCTTTCCATGTGACAAATGTTTGCCTACCCATTTCTCAATGCACCCTTCACTATGTGCACTTAGAGAGATTAAGGCTCAGTGGGTTCTTATAAGAGGCAAAACATCATTAATTGATAAATTTTAAAAATATTGTGTGTATACACCTCTTAGATAATAAGCATGCATGTCATTTGATGGAATTCCTTAGGTCTTAAATGATATTTATAAGTTAGGTAATTGATCATTAGGTCTTATTTTATTCAAACATTCTAAATGTGTTATAATCTTATGAAAACAATTAAGCCCTTTAATCATAAATTGCTATGAAATACTCAAAAAAATATTTAGTGAATGTAAAATCAAAGTTTGGGAATCCTCTTCTCAAATAAATTGAAAAATATCACCTAAAAAATAATGTTATGGCATTCAAGATAAATACTGAATGACAAGAATTTTGAAAGTTGTCTTGCATAAGAAATAATTGAAAACATTTATAATATTTCCATTAATTCAGCATGATCAATGATATAAATCATGATTAAATTAAGTTGTGTGTGTCATTTGATATTATACATAATTAAAACTCAACTACATAAGGTAATTATTATGAATCACTAAATACATTGTAAAATACCAATAAAACTCATTTGAGGTTGATACTAAAAAATATTTCATTTAGGACCAACTTATGATTTTTGAAATCACTTAATAAACATTGCAAGTAATAATTTTAGTCAAATAAAATCATCACATATTTGTCAATAAATAGAAAATTCATATTTGATTGAATTCAAAGTAGTGGGCATCTACCATAACTTTATATTTCATGACATAAGTCATATATATGGTAGACTCAAAGACATGCCTTTCAGAAAAGAAGGGCCTAATAAAATAAGGCTTAACACTTGAGAAATTTCTAACTAATTTTACTTGTAGAATTGGGTTGCAACTATAAATTTATTTTTATTATAACTAATTAACTTGAGAGTGTAATCCAGGTTTAATATTTTCTCAAATATTTATGCACAAAACCATTTATAATGAAAATTATTTAAGAGATGAATTTTTTAGCTATCATGACTTGAAAAAATGAATAGAATAAACATGTATATTTAGGTTGGATAAATAACCAATGTAAAGTCTTAAATATAAATTATGAAATTTGTGTAATCCTTTCTGGCACATATATATTTAGTTTATGTTTAAGTCATAAAAAAATATTTTTAGACTAATCATGCAAAATATCTAAAGTGATTGATTACTTATAGTGAAATGTATTTATAATAATGCTTCACCTCATAATGATGAATTCTTAGCTATTGAAATGAATGTTGATACAATAACAAATAAATAAAGAGCACACAAATAAATAAAACATAAAAATGAAAACCAAAAATAAATAAATTTGTTATAAAATAATGTCAAGTGATGTCAATTAAAATAATAATGTAGCCAATTTTCATCTAAATATTATAAATGAAAAACATGTTTCCCAAAATGACATTATATTTATAAGTACCCAACCAAAGAGAATCAAACTTATGATGTTTTCCTGAGTCTTCATGTGTTTTATCCCAATAAAAAATAAGATTACCAACTTTAAAATTTTCATTAGAAACATTTTTTTCAAAGAACTTATTTAATTTTTATTTAGTCTTTTAAAAAATTTGCAAATTAGTAGATTTGTTTCTATCTAAGGCTATCAAATCATTAATTTTTTGCTTAATGAAATTATTATCTTAAAATAAAGATTGTAAAGCAGTATGAGTAGAAGAGATTTGAATTTCAATAAGTAATGTAGCTTTAAATACATAAGTTAACATAAACTTAGAGTAACTATTAGTTGATTTAACAATTATATGATCATCCCATACTAATTCAAAGATCTTACTATGTCAATATATCTTATTCTAACAAACTATTTTTTTCATGATAGAAAAAAAAATCATAAATTTCGCTTGGCCATTTCCTCAAGGATAATATTTTAAATAATAATTAAGAATAATATAACATTATTAAAAGTATAAATATTCATTTAAAATAAATTGAAGACCATTATCTGAGACAATTTCATATGGAACACTAAATCTAGAAAATATCTAATTTTGAAAAAATGAAATGACTTTAGTTGTAACTAAAATTTTTAATGCTTTAGCTTTAGCTTATTTTTTAAAATAATCAATAGCAATAAAAATATACCTATGACCAATAGGAGGATGAATATATGATATAGAGTCAATTCTCCATTTGGTTTTAATGATTTTCAAAAATCACAAGATTTAAGGGCATTGTTGATAACCTATCTCTACTAATAAATAATTGATAAAGCATGCATGAATAAACTAGACTATAAGTATTATAAAATAGTTTAGGCCAATAATAACATGCACGTAAAATCTTATAAGTAGTAATTTTTAATACATAATGGCCGCCACAACTTCCTTCATGACATGCTCTAAGTACTTTTTGAGTTTGGTCATAGAGAAAATTTTAGTGGCATATATTTAAAAACATGGGGTCACTAGGAAAATTAGTTTTGAAATTATGGAAATTTAGGTTGTAAGGTGTATAATAGCATATGATAATTAGGAAGTGCCATATGGTGAGTGCAATACTAGGAATGGTTGCTCAAATACATACTCCAAGCATATAATTATATAATGAAGTTGTCTAACTACATAATGTAGTCATCCAAATGCATAATATAGCCATCTAAAAGTATTATTCATTCATCTAATAACATTATGTAGTCATCTAACTACACTATATAATAATCCAAATTTAATGTACATTTATTCAAGTACATGGCATAATCATCCGACTATGTCTTGTAGCCATCTGAATGTGCCTTGCATTCATCCAATTATGATCTATAGTTGTCCAACTACATAATACAACCATCTAACTACATGGATCATTTATTTTCCTACATACTGTAGACATCAAACTACTTGGCACAATCATCTGACTATGTACTATTATCATTTGTCACTTTCCTTCTATCATCTGTGACCAAGTTATTGTCACTGGATTACTTATTATAAAAATATGATAACGAATACTGATTATTGAGAAAGTTTATATTTGAGGAGTTAATGTTGAGTATGGATCCCTTTGAGGCTATCACATGACCATGGGGATATATTTTTGGGGCCTAGAGATCTCCACAAATGTCGGGAGAATATTTTTTCCCACTCTACCTTTTGTGGAACCTTACTCCATATGTGATTGGAATATTCCTTATATTTTTAATTTTTATGTATTCCATGTTTTATGCAATTAGTTTTTAGATGCCTATTTCCATGTTGACTTCATTGATTTTATGGAGTTAGTTGTTAATTAGAAAAGGGACTGAATTCCTGATTTTAAGGAGTTGGTTATGATCGCATGTCTTTGGAAAATGTCTTTTTTGGAAGAGGAAAGATAAACATGGGAAGTTCCTCCTTAGGTGGGCTTCTGGATGAGCTTACTTACATGGAGGAGATTTTTCACATGGTTTATAACACTTATCTTGGATAATAATTATGAAATTCTACTTGTTTGGTGTATTTTCCTTCGTTTACTATATATACAAGTGTGATTTGACCTTTAGATATTGATATGTTTATTTATAGGGTGTGGATTTTGAGAGGTAGAGTGAAAGTGAAAACATTTTTATGAAGTGTAGGTGTTTATTTATAGGGTGTGGTATAGTAACGTGTGAGATATAATATTCTACAAGTGCAGGTGAAAGTGTGGCATAGCATATATGAAACATTTTCTACAGGAGATATTTTATCTCTGTGAGAGGTCTTTGTAATCTTATTTTATTTATAGATTTTATAGAGGACTTTATTGGTAGATGTAGCCAACATTAGGTGAACCATGGTAGATTTGTGTTATTATTTTATTTATATTTTATTCTCTCCATTTATGCTTTCATTTAGCTATGATTTTAGGAAAAAAAATTATGATGCATGTTAGTGCATAATTAAATCCGATTTTACATTTAAAATCTACTTATGTGATTTTATGGTGATTTAAATCTGGTTAAATTTATCTAATTCCTAATAACTACTATCAGAGCATTCATTGTATTTGTTTAAAATAGTAAATCATAGGGAGGGGTTATTAGCTTGAGTGGTAACTATGAGAGAAGAGACAAGATTCAGGATTGAGAAGTTTTATGGTAAGATTTTTGGTTTATGGAAAACACAAATAGAAGATTACTTGTATAATAAGGAGATTCATCTCCCCTTAAAGGGAAAAGTATAACAACCTGTAAGTATAAGTGATGAAGATTAGTCATTACTTGACAAGAAGACATTGAGAGCCATAAAATTATGCCTTTCATCTTCTATTGCATTTAATATTTCTAATGAGAAAACTACAAAGAATCTCATTGATAAACTTGAGAAGTTGTATGAGAAACCCTCTATTTCAAATAAAAAATATCTTATGAAAAGATTATTTAATATAAAAATGTCTAAGAATGGCTCTATTGATAGTCATTTAAATGATTTTAATATGGTTGTAAATATGCTCACTTCTATTGGAATTATGTTGGATGATAAAGTTAGAGTTTTGTTGATTTTGTGTTGTTTGCCTAATATTTTGGATAGTTTGGTTATGGTTGTGAGTAATACAGTCTCTACTAAGGGAATCTTGAATTTTGAGGATGTTGTAGGTGTGATTATCAATGAGAAAATACAAATAAAAATCATTGGTGAATCATCTTTAGGTAATGACTTATCTATTGAAACTAGAGGGAGGAAAATGGACAAGAGAAAAGGTAACCATAGAAAGTCAAAGGGTAGTTGTAAATCCAAATCTAGATCCAAGATGATATGCTAGCATTATGGAAAAAGTGGACACATAAAGAAATATTGTTGGTCACTTCAAGATAATAATACCAACAAGGAGGAAATGAATGAGGTAAATGTGAGATTAGGTAAATCATGTCATTATGCCTTAATTCTTTCTATGGATAGTTTTTCTAAGTCTTGGGTATTAGATTTATGGACTTCTTTTCATACCACCTACATAGGAATTATTTTACTTATTATGTTTAAGATAATTTAGGACATGTTTATATTCATGATGATGAACCATGTGAGATAGTAAAAAAAGGTTGTGTTTATGTTTAAATACAAAATGGGAATACATGAATACTTAAGGATGTGAAATGTGTGCCTATGTTGAGACATAATTTGGTTTCAATGAGACAATTGGGTAGTGGGGTATATTTTATAATGTTTACTAAAAATTCTTGAAATGTTACCAAAGGTGCTCTTGCAATTTTGAGAGGTAAGAAAATTGGTATTTTATATTTGACTAATAGTTTTGATTATTGTGATTTAGTTGCTATAGATGGAAATACAACTATGTGGCACTACAAGCTCAGTCATATGAGACATAAGGGCATGGAGATATTAAAATTAAAGTTTCTTAGATTGAAATACATAGATAAAGACTTCTATGAGGATTGTGTGTATGGGAAATATAAGTGAGTTAAGTTTCTAAAAGTTAGACCCACAAAAAAGATCTCAAGTTAGAGTTGTACATTCATATGTATGGGGACAAACTCAAGTATCATCTCTTCATGGTTCCAATTATTATGTCACTTTTATTGATGATGAAACTAAAAAAGTTTGGGTTTATTGCATTAAAAACAAATTTGATGTATTTGACACTCTTAATAAGTGGAAATCTTTGGTTGAGAATGAAATAGGTCTCAAGTTAAAATGTCTTAGATTAGATAATGGACATCATTATTGTAGTAATGATTTCTTTGATTGTTGTTCTAACAATGGAATTCATAGGAAAATGATGGTTTGAATAGCTTCACAACAAAATGGGGTATCTAAAAAGATGAACAAAATAATAATGGAATTTGCTAAGATCATGAGGTTACATGCAGGGTTGCCTTTACAGTTTTGGGTAGAAGAAATTAGCATGGTAGTTTATTTGATTAATAGAGGATATTCTATTCCTTTGGATGGAGCCATTCCTAAACAAGCTTAGTCTAGGAAGAGTGTTTATTATTCTTTTCTTAGAGTCTTCAGATGTGAGGATTTTACTCTCATTAAGAAAGAGTATAGGACCAAGTTTGAGACAAAATCAAAAAAATACATATTTGTTGGATTGGTGAGGATGACGTTGGTTTTCATTTATGAATCATCAAAGCTAAGAAATTTTTTTTTTTAGAGATATAGTTTTTAATAAAAATAACATGTATAAGAATCAGTTGTAAGAATATGAATGGTAACAAAAAGAATACACAATATTGGATGACATTGCAGATGGGAAAGTATGTAATGAACAAATATAGGAACCTTATATAGAATGACCCTAAAATCCTATGGTAAGAAGGTATTTTAAGGTAAGAAGACCACCTGAATATTTTTCCCCTTCTTTGAATTATTTATTACTCATTGATAATGAAAAACTAGAGTGTTATGAGGAAGCAATACATGTAGATGCCCAGGACAAACTAGGAGCAAGCCATGGATGAGGAACATAGATCTCTTATAGAAAACAAATGTGGGATTTAGTAAGGGTACCCAAGGGCAAGAGTGTATTACCAAACAAGTAGATCTTCAAAATAAAAGAAGAGGATGAAGGGATAAAAAGGTATAAGGCCATGATGGTGGTCAAGGGGTTTGAACAAAAATTAGGTATTGATTTTGATTATATTTTCTCTGTTGTTATAAAAATGACTTCTATTAGGATTATTCTTAGTTTAGTTGAAATTGAGGATTTACATTTAGAATAGTTAGATGTGAAAACTAATTTTCTTCATGGTGATTTAGATGAAGAGTTGTATGTAGATCAGTCATAGGGATATGAGGTCAAATGGAAGGAGAACTATGTGTGTAGACTAAAAAAGAGTAATAATGGTATAATAAATTTGATTATTTTATGTTAGAAAAAGAATATCAAAGGTGTAATTATAACCACTGCATGTACATCAAACATTTTGATGATGGTTCTTTTATTATTTTATGTTTGTATGTGGATGACATGTTAGCTACAAAAAAGAACTAAAACATATTAATATGCTCAAGAAACAAATTAACGACTCCTTTTCTATGAAGGATTTGGGTACTACAAAGAAAATCATTGGTATGAGGATTAATCATAATAGGAAGGAAAGGAAGTTGATCTTATCCCAACCAGAGTATGTGAAGAATGTCTTGGAAAGGTTTAGCATTTTAGATGTTAAATATGTTGGTACTCCTTTGGTGGACACTTTAGATTATCAAAAGAGTAGTTTCCCAAGATGGAAGTTAAAGATCTTAAGATTTCTAAGAAACTTTACTCACTAGTACTTGGCAAATTAATATATGCCATGGTTTGTACTAGGTTGGCTATTTTCCAAGTAGTGGGAGTTGTGAATAGGTATATGAGTCATCCAGTTTATGAGCATTGTCAAGTAGTGAAATGGATTCTTTGATATTTGATAGGAACCATTGATTTTGCATTATGTTATGCTGTATCATATACCACTTTTCATGGTTATGTGGACTCAAATATGATAGGGGATATTTATAGCAAGAGAATTATAACAGGATATATATTTAATGTTAGAGATACAATAGTTAGTTGGATTTCTAGGATACATAAGGTTATGGATTTGTCAACCATAGAGGTAGATTATGTTGGTGCCATAAAGGCTAGCAAGGATATGATTTGGTTATAGGAGTTGTTTTGAGAGTTGGGGCATGAGAAAATAGTTAGGAGACTACACAATGATAGTTAAAGTGTTATTTATTTGGCAAAGAACTTTGCTTTCTACTTAAGGATGAAACACATTCAGTTACATTATCACTTTATTAGGATAGCTTTGGAGGAGTGCTTTTTGAAGTCAACAAAGATTCAATCTAACCAAAATTTTATAGATATGATGACCAAGGTAGTCACATTATAAAATTTGAGACTATATTCAGATTTGGTTGGCCTTAGTGGTCATGGAGCAGTGATAGATTTTATTCAAGAGAAATGGTCTTCAGGTGGAAGATTGTTGAGTTTAGAGCCCTTTGGGGCTATCACATGAACATGGGGATATATTTTTAGGGCCTAGAGAGCTTCTCAAATGTGGGAAGCACTTTTTTCCCACTCCACCTTTTTAAAAAACTTGTTCCATATGTGAGTGGAATATTCATTTTATTTCTAATTTCTATGCATTCCATATTTTATGGAGTTAGTTACTAAATGACTATTTTTCATGTTGAATTCCTTGATCTTATGGAGTTAGTTGTTTATTGGAAAATGGAATGACTTCCTTATTTGAATGAGTTGATTATGATCACATGTCTTTGAAAAATGTGCTTTTTGGAAGAGGAGAGATAAACATAGCAAGTTCCTCTTTAGGTGGGCTTATGGATGATCTTTCTTAGGTGGAGGAGAGTTATCACACGGTGGATAATGTTTATCTTGGATAAGCATTATACAATTTTCCTTGTTTGGTGGATTTTCCTTCATTATTTATATATATAGGTGTGATGTGACCTTTAGAGATTGATGTGTTTATTTGTAGGATGTGTATTTTGAGAGATATAGTTAAAGTACATATATTTTTGTAAAGTATAGGCATTTATTTAGAGGGAGTGGTATATCAAATTCTGACATACATTATTGTGTAGGTGCAAGTGAAAGTGTAGAATAGCATATGTGCAATATTTTCAACCAGAGATATGTTATCTCTCTAAGAGGTCTTTATGATCTTTTTTTGTTTACAAATTCTATTAAGGACTTCCTTGGTGGATGTAGCCCACATTGGGTGAACCATAATATATCTATTTTATGGTTATATTTTTATTTTGTTCTCTCTATTTATGTTTTCATTTAACTATGATTCAAATAATTATTTTTGTGATACATGTTAGTGCATAATTAAATTTGATATCATAATTAAAATAGGGTTATGTGATTTTATGATGATTTAAATTTTGTTTAAATTCATCTAATTCTTAACAGTTAATACCATATGTATAGTGGTAAATGCCCCTAGATTAACTTTCTTATTACCAACAATATACATTTATAAGGAGAAATTTATTTTAAAAGGTAGACGAGATGAACCTTAAATTTAAATTCTAACTTAAACTTTAGGTGATCCCATGCTATTGAGTACCCCATAAAATCACCAAATACTATGTTCAAAAAAAAAATCGTGAATTAATAAATATTTTGCACTAAAAAAATCCTATTTGATCATGGGTTAAGAATATTAATAAAACACCATCTCTACTTCTATAAAACAATTTTTTTAATAAATAGTTTTTTAAAGCTTGAAATCTCAAAGATCATCTTTACCTCTTATCTAAATTATCAGGACATGTTTGATTCTAAAAATAATACACTAAATCATGATACAAATCATATTTAGCCAAAAAACAATCCTAGTCATTCATTTCTTGTCCAAATTTAAATTTTTAGTGAAATCAACAACTTTCATGGACTAAAAATGAGTTTTAGCATTTAAATAATCATCAATAGATAAGACAAAAATATTTTTATGAGAATAAATATTTTCAACTAAATTTTTTGCCAAATAATTTCCTTTTATGATTTTGGATGTTTCAAATTTAGGATCAAATTCTTAAATTTTTAAAATATTTTTTGCTAACCTTTCCCAAGTATTTATTTCAGAAGGTAAGAAATAACATATACATTAGACCTTAAAATAACCTTATTTCCAATTCATAGATAACTAAATTTGTCCAAACCAAAAACAAATGTAAAAATATTTTTTTCAATAAGAAGATACCTAATTTTTATATATTTTAAGACTTAGCTCATATAACCAATAGATATCTTTTCACTATTTTCATTATTTTGAGTGATTACAAAACCTATATAATTATTAGTTACATTCAAATACAAAATAAACTATTTACTCAAATTAGGTTTATAAAGTATAGGTGCACTTGAAAAGACATTTTGTAAATTATTAAAATAAAATTTTGCAACTAAATCCCATACATATCACTAATTTTTATTAAACAAATTTGGTAACGGATTTGAATTATCAACAAAATATGATATAAATTTATTACTAAAATTATACTTTCTAAAAAAATTATAAGACTAGATTGATATTTAGGTGAAGACAAATATTTAATTACTTTAATACATTCATGATCAATAGAAATACCATATTTTAAAATTATATGTCATAATAATTTACCTTCAGTAACACCAAAGACAATTTTTTTGGGATTAAGTGAAATACCATACTTACTACATATTTTGAAAACCTCATAAAGATGATATATATATGTTCATTTATCATTTTGAAATTGATAATAATATTGTCTAAGTAAAATTGAATGACTTTCCAATTATATCATTGAAAGCTACATGCAGATTTTTCTAAAAGGTGTCACCTACATTCATGATACTAAAAGACATCCTATTAAAATAAAAATTCACACTACAATTAGTAAATTTATTGTTATACCCATCATCAAAATTCATAAATATTTGAGTATAACTAAGAAATCCATCAAGTAAAGACATCATTTTAGATCCTTTAACTTATTACAATATTTGGTCAATACTAAGATGAGAAAAAATATCCTTTACTCTAGCCTTATTTAAATATGTAAAATCTACACATAATCTAATATCATAATTCTTTTTATTCACATGTACTAAATTAGCTACATAGTCAAAATATTTTATATGATAAATGACACCACCATCAAACATCTTATCAATCTCTTTGTTGATGGTGTCTTCCATAAAAAAGAATGGGGTTATTATTTTTTGCCTAACAAGTTTAGTACCATGTTTTATAATAATAAAATGTCTAATTATATTTTTATCATAACCTTTTATGTATTTATAAGACCAAGCAAAAATACCAATAAATTCTTTAAAAAATTTAATGAACTTAACATTTTCATAAGGCATACATTGTATTCTCAAAGATACAAATTTAGTATCTTTCTTACTTCTAAGCTTATACAAATAATTTCATCAATTATTTTTATAAAAGACACATCAGACTATGAAATATTAAGTTTATCATTTTTAGTGAACATTGATTCGACTCACTAAACTAACATGCAAATTATTAGTACATAATTGTAAATAATCTCCACAATTTAGCACACAATCATCATAATCAAAAGGACCAGCTTTAATAAAAGAATAAATATATTCATCATAGATGTAAATAGGCCAATTTTGATTCAAATCAAGAACATAGGTATAAAACCTTTAAAAATTAATAAGTAAACATTTGGCTCATTTTCACTTAGAGTTGGATTAGAAAAAAATAGTGACTTTACTAGATCAAACATTAAATTCTCTAAGTATGAGTGATATTAAAGGCTTAAATTTTTGTAATCATATCCCAATCCTTTTGAGTGTACCTATGTATTTGATTTTTATTAGTTTTATAAAATTTATATCTACCTAATAATCAACTCTAAATTTATGAATACTTCTAGCTATTTAATATTAATTTCAATTACCTTCTCTAAACCTGAACTCCAAGATTCAAATTATATTATATTATTTATATTATTAAAATATAATTTGTAATAATAATGAATATCTTACCAATATGAGAAATTATAAAGATTCTAGAACCAATACCATGTTATAAGCATGTCCCATTAAAATATAAAGACCATAAACTATCCATAATAATGGTATTTTTTTATTTTTTTCAAGTATGCCTAAGGTCAATAACATATAAGTACCAATTCATGTTTTCACATAAGAAACAATAGGAGCTACAGAATCAATAAGATTACTAACCATTTTCTCTTTGTATAAAAGTGATCTTATTTTCCACCGAAACCCATGTTGTATCCTTTCCAAAAAAAATACCAATTGCCTTTGAATAATCTCTTCCTAGAAGCATACCATAATTACTAAGAATATCTAAAACATGAACATTGGTCATTCAACTAATTATTTAATCCTATGTGGTTTTGATAACAAGATCATGAAACTTACCAACTTAGTTTGTCATGAATCAAAACCTATAAGTTTATTCTTATTAATTTCATAAGAAATGCCTACTTGGTCAGCAATAATTTTTTGCATTATACTCTTTAAAAAAATAGTGTCTAGAATATAATTATTTATAATATTATCAAAAATTTAAATTGACACAAAAATGAGGTTTGTCATCAGTAGGGGAATCATAGATACAAGAAAAAAAATACACTAAGATTGTTCATTATTCTTTATTTCTTCTTGAAATCTTAGTACATCCTTGAAATTTAGGTTTTTAATGGCATCATTAATTTTGTCAAGATGTTTTGATAAACTAGTAGTTTTTAATAATGAAAACCCTACTTTAATAATACATAAATCATCTATAATATTATAAGTACCAACATATGGATGAGGTATATGTGTATAGTTCTTGGGTTTATAAGGAGGATACTGATAACTATTAAAACCAATAATAAAGGGTTATTTTTTTGGTAGATAATTAAAACATTATCAAATACAACATTATACTATCTCCTTTACCTTTATCAATATTTTTAGAAGAACAATGATTGTTAGATGTTTTAGAATTATCTTTTTTATTAGAATAATCCTTTTGTCTAATATTGAAAATATAAGAATTTGTAATTTTCGCATCATCAAAAGCCTCATCAAATCCACTTATATTTATATTACTAGTAAGATCAATCAAAATAATATATTTCCTTTAATATATATTTTAAATTTTTATACATCTATATAAGGGCTAGGATCATGCTCCAATTCTCATACATTACAATAATGAATATTTTCTTCAATTTTAATTTCTTCAAAAAAATATTTCCCTAATGAAGATGGCTTATCATCAAGTTGCCTCTTGATGGTGACCAACTCGTTTTTAAGACTGAATGGATTTTGAAATTAATACATTATCAAAAAATTTAATTAGTTGTATTTATATCCTTAAAACCAACATGTTTTAATTTCTTTTCATATTCAATGAAAAAACTTATAGTTTCATCATAATGCATAATTTATTTATCTTCTAAAGCTATTTTGTACTTTAAAGGCAAAACATTACAAAAATATAGTCTAAACAATATTTTTTAAAGGTCTATCATCATATGGGATATTTTATCATAGTCTTGTGAATCTAATTATTAATCAATAAATTATTTCAATTGGATCTATTTAGATATTAAATAAGTCATTGACCAAATTTAAATATTGTTTAAATTTGACAAAGCAAAGTTTTAACCATTCTTTTATATCAGTCCAAGTACTAATGACACTCATGAGAAGACTATTAAAATATTGATAAGATTTTCCTTGTAATGTTTGTGAGAAAACTCTAAGATAAATTTTTTCATTATCAATACCTAAAGTAGCACATATCAATTTGAGGTATCCAAATGGTCCTTCCAAGATTCACATAAACTTATAAAAAAATTAGGAATATTAAGTACTTTTAATGAATGAAGAATACATGAATGAGCATTAAAGTTTATAGGATTATTGTTAATAAAATAAGTCACTAAATATTACTCAACATCATCACATAATATACCTCATTATCAATCATTTCAGATTGATTTCTATTATTTTGGAAACATGGAATCAAGTCTCAAACTCTATGTTTTACCTATTGAAGTTGTGGTGGTTATTATCCCATTAGAATTTTTAGTAAATTAAATTAATTAACCTACCTTATTTAATTCTATATTAATATTAGGATCAGTAGGTAAAATACAATCTTCAAGATGAAAATAATTACAAAAAAATGAACATTGGGTTGAGGATTAGTAAGCAAGATTTGCTTTATTTCTTGCCTTACTCATCAGTTAGTTTTTTGAATATGATATTGTGTCTCTCATGTCATATTCACTTCTATCTCACTTATTTTGGTTTCTTATTCATCCTTATTTATAACTTCAATGATTCAAGGTAAATCATAAGTCATGTTATACCACATAATATGAGTTAGATTAAAACTAATATCAACTTGATGATCAACAATATCAATCAAAGTTTGTATGATTAGAGGTGGACCTCCAATGGTCATGAAAAATAAATATAAAACATAAAATAAAATAATATTTATGAAAATTTATCCCCAGTATAGTTACCAAATTTATTGATGATGAAAAATGTAACGTCAACAAATCAACTATTTTGCATTTTATTAAGGTTAAGGTGGAATAATATAAGTCTAATAGTAAGCATCATAGGAATAAATGCAATTTTAAATAAGTTTAAAAGGTTTCTAAATACATTTAAATAAATTTTATTAAGAAAAAATTTCATTATAATTGTTTTTCAACAAAACAATCATTTGCAGTTGAATGACAAATAAATGTTGCATAAAATAAGGTATTCATCATTTTTTGGTTCAATTATTTGAGGTTATACACATATGACTCTATAAATACAATCATCTGAAGATATTAATTTTGATAGACTTTAGATAATCGCTTTATAACCTAAATATATATGTGTTAGATAAGCAAGTCACTTAACCATAAGAGAATGTATTATCTAATCCATCTACAAAAAACTATTTAATCTCAAATAATACTTTCATATAGAGAGAATAAGATAAATCTTGAATAACTTTAGAGCTCTTTAATACCTATTGTGTTTCTCCTCTTTCTTTTGACTTTAATCTATTTATAAATTTATCTCCTTTGGAGATAGTTACAAAGTAAGTTATAACTAACTTGTTAGTTAGTTTTTTGTTAACATTAAATAGATTTTAAAATTTAATTAATCAACTTACCTTAAATTTAAAAGGTAGACTTTTCTAAATTCTAAATAGATCAAATCAATTATATAATAGATTGAAAACAAACTCTAACAGGTGGGGGCCCATGACTCATAAGAATATGATCAAAAGAAATATTTAATAAACATGACATCCATAATGAATACTATAAAATTTAAAATATTAATACTTAAAATATCAAACACTAAAAACATTTCCATAATATTTTTAGTAAATCAAGCATCTCACTATGTATAAAAATTAATGTCACTTATATCAAAACTACCATAATTATCCAATATGTTCACATCTTAAAATATCAAAGTATTCCTAGAAAACAATCAAATAGTGTGTTAAACATAAAATAATTTAAAACATAGTTTACTCATCATAATTTGAAATCAATTCTATCAAAAGAGATCCCCTATCAATCAAATGTTTAGTACACTATATTGAGGTAGGAGGAAAATTAATCAACTTGGTGCCTTCTTCATCATCCACTTCCAAGTTGATATTTTTAACCATTCTCTTTATCATTGGAGAAGTGTGGGGCTACTTAAACACTTTCCATTTGAAATATATATCCTATCATATGCAAGGGAAAGTGGTACAAACTAATCAAGAGAAAACATACTACAATGTTCAATTCTATTATTAGGTTCAGATGAGGTAAGCTTGGTATTAATTGGCAAAAGTGAATAAAGGTGTAGTTTTATAAGCACATCAATCATGTTTTCAATAAGTGTAGGTGTTAGAGTATTATTTTGGATAGATTTTACAATAGTGTGCATATGTTGGAAAGATGCACATGGGGTACCTCATCTACAAGGATGATACCTCTCATATGTCATTATCAACCCTCAATTACCCAAAAAGTTTAAAAAGTGATCAAGTATTTAATAAAAAAAAATTATAAAAGGTAAGATCAGTCACATAAAAATGAATGGAACCTCATTTTCTATGCTAAAATAGCCTAGGTAAAGTGTGAAAAACCATACACCCATGAAAGAATTGTCCTTGAGAACTACCCCATGGAGTGTGTTCACTATGATGATATTTACTTTTACCACATACATTTTTGGTAGAATTATTTGAATTTGGTATCAAACATAGCATCTTTATATACTAAAATAAACAAAATATTATTCAAGACAAAAATTTATATATTGAAATCTATTTCATGTCTATATAGACTAACATATGTTTAAAACCTTCAAAATCAAACAAAACACAAACATTACTAAATACCAACATATAGTAAAAATGATAAAATATATATGAATTCAAATATATATAATCCTAAATTTAATGAAGTTCTTATATTCGTAACCATCAAATATATACAATTTAAATTGATTTTGATTTTACCACTAAATGATATTCATCCAACAAAAGATAATAAATTTCCATAATAAGACAAACATTTAATATCGATTTATGATATTATAAATTTTGACTACAAGATTGAATGTTATTTAACATATGTAATACTTCAATAAAATGTATCTTAAAAAAACTAAAACTTGGCACAGTCAAGATAGCAACAAGAATGTTTTCACATGTCAACAATGACTAAATAAATAATACCATGCATAGAGTAAAACCTTTTGCATAACTATTCAATCAAAATATACTAATTCAAAATTATAATAAGATCTTTAAAATATTTTAAAATATGCAACCCCTGATAACATATACTATTTGATTTGATGTTAAAAAAAACCCTAATGAAAGAACTAAGTATATCAAAATAGCATAATTATTTATAATGACTACCAAACTAATATTTATTCCACAAATACTGTGACTATTTGAAAATATTACAATACGGAGTCTCCCAGATTATGATAGAATCATTTGCATGCCAAATTTAAACTATAAGAAGTATTTATTCAACCCATAATGACTATGAGACCAACATGAAAATATACTGACAAAAAATTCCTTTCAATTAGGCACTCAAAAATAATGAAATTATTAAAATAATCAAGAATCCATCATAATCTAAACTATTTCTTTGAGGTATTCAACCAATTCATGCATAATAATAAATAGTAAAAGACCCACCTATGTTCATTCTTATAACTTCAAAACAATTTCTTGTATATGATAAAATAATAAACATGTCTTCTAAATAATTATCACTATATTTTATCAACAAAATGACATACATAATCTCTATTAACCCAATAATGAATGCATACCTGATAAAATAAAAACATTCTTATAAATATCACTAAATATTTAAAACTTCCTTGATAAAAATACTTAGAGAATTAGAACACACCATCTTTCCTCAAAAATGACTCTAACACCACTTACAAATGATTAAAACTATATCCAAGTTTCCAATGAAATAATCTAACTACAACATGACTACCCCCAAATACTTAATACCCAAATGATCAATTTATGCATCTTATTAGACTAAAATATCATATTGCATGAAATCATTTTGACTTCAAAACAATGTCTATTGATAAATAAAACTAGTATCATACTCTAAGAAAGAAATAGGATTCTTTTGAACCATGAAAGGAATTGTCAAGATCATTATGTCTCTTTTTAAAAAAAGAATGTATGCAAAAATTAATCAATAAATTATTATATATAAAATATTACTTGCCATGATAGCATTTACAAAACCCAAGTTACATCATCAAATTTACTTGAAATTAGGTCAAACATTCCAAATGTTTAAAAAAAAAGACATCATATGGCAATATCCTGATGAATATTCTTTCAAAATCATTCAAACTTCTTACAATATAACTAGAATGCAGACCATGCAATAGATTTCAACATTTCAAACCAAATCTTCAAAAAAAAAACTTGAATCAAGCAAATAACTACACATACCTTGACAAATATTGTAAAATGCATCCAAAATATCACTATATTTCCTTTTATCCCTCCAAAATATGCCTAAGAAGGGCTTTGATTTTGTAGAAGGATTGAGATGGAATGAAACAAAAATCTAAAAATTTACCACTTATATTTCTATAACTTCCATTTACTCATTGAGATTATGTGCAAATTTTGCATTAGTTTTAAACAATTTTTCAACTTACCATCTCATCACACTAAAGTATAGGATTAATAATAAATTTATAATTTTATTTACATGCTCACAAATTAACCACTAGATATATATTCCAAGGAAAGTATGTTAAACTTAATGCACACAATACTATCAAACATGCCACTTCAAGTCTCAATACTTCAAGACATAAATTCATTAGTGATAAAGCTACAATGAATCACCATTGAACATTGAAAACTCTTATTTTAATGACCACTTAATCATGGTTGATATTTAATTTAGCTTTTATCAACAACCATATTACTACATTCAAACTAAGCCAATCAAAGGATGTCACTAAATACCTATGCAGTATTAATATTACCTCCTAGGTAATAAACATGAATGGCATTTGGGGGAATGCATTAGTTCTTAAATGATGTTTATAAGTTAGGTAAGTTATCTTTAGGTCCTAAGTTTTAAAAACATTTAGAATATGTTATAATCTTATGAAAATAATCAAGCCCTTTAATCATAAATTTATATGCAATAGAAATATAATTATTTAATGAATCCAAAATTAGACTTTGTGAATACTCTTATCAAATAAATTTATCAATAACACCTAAAATTCATGTTATGACATTGAAGACAAACACTAAATGACAATAATTCTGAAATTTGTCCTTCACAAGAAGTGACTAAAAGTATATCTAATCTTTCCATTACTTCAACATGATCAATGATATAACTAGTTATGAAATTAAATTACATGTCTAATTTGGTATTATCCATGCATCAAGATCAACTATATACTACAATTATTATTAACCATTTAATACACTAAAAAATATCACTATAATTCATTGGAGGTTCATACTGAAAAATATTTTATTTAGAACCAATTTATGCTTTTCAAAACCACCGAATGAACTCTAGAAGTAAAAATTTAATTTGAATACAACAATAACATGCTTTTCAATAAATAGAAAATGCATATTCAGTTGAATTAAAATTAATTCCCACTTCCCATAGTTTTATATTTTATGACATAGATCATCTATATGGTAGATTCAAAGACTTGACTTTCATAAAAGAAGGGCTAATAGAAATAGGCATAATAGAACCATTAGAAACTTGGAGTGATTCATTTATCTAGATATTAAATAATTGTCATCATCATTTGATGATTTAGCTTCCATTTGGTTATAATTTTCAAGATATTATCCATTATTCTTCATCATTAATGACACTTGGTAGATAAAATAAGACACTCATTCCTCCATCACAACCCATTCTAGTAGTTGAGATGCATAAGTATAAGGTGGGCAAATCAAGTACTAAAAATGACAAGGAACAATCATAACATACAAAGCAATTAAATAACATGAATCATAATCTAGGTAAGTGAAAAAAATTGAGGGATAAAAAGTGTCCTATTTATGAACATGATTTTCTCAAATTTTCAAAAATCCGAAGTTCTCTCGATAATTAGAGATATTTACACTCCAAATTTGAAGATAGTGTAAGAACATGAAATGTATAATTTTGAGTCTAGTTTGTAAAACAAAAATTTGTTTTATAAATGGTTAATTATAACTAGGTCAAACATCTAAAATTTGAAGGGTTAGGGGGCGTGGTCGGCTGGTCAGGTATTTCCATTGCGGCTCTGTAGGTCCAGTGTTTGAGTTATCCCCAGGCCCTGTGGTACCGGTATTAGTCGTGTCTAGCCAGTGGCGCCAATCACATTAAAAAGTTAACCAAGATTTTTTTTTTTTTTTAAAACATCTGAAATTTGAATATGAACTCCTATTTTTTAATGAAAATAAAGTAGATAGACATTTTGTGTGGTGCACCATTTTTGAACAATGTTTAATATTTTTTGAAAAATTTTAATGAAAATTTAGTTAAGATCATCTATTTTGTGACCTATATTTTTGTGAATTTTTTCAATGAATACTATTTTTTAATGATTTTTTTCAAGTAAATAGATCCTAAAAACTAACAAAAATGGATAACCATCCCTATGATGCACCTAACTACCTAAAAAATGATTTTTTTTTAAATGTGTATATAATTAAGCCTAGTTTGTGATCATATAATTTTTTTCACTTGGACCAACAAAATACAAATTACATGAAAATTTATAGTTATATATGTTTACGACATGTAGTGGCCTAAAATATGAAACCTTAAATTAGTCCAAAAAATATTAAAAACATATTTTTGGAAAGAGGAGAGCATGATTGTCATGGTGGTATTAATTTTTTGAATTTTCACATTGAAATTTGTATTATATTTGGTGATTAAAGTAGAATTTTTTATTTTTTATCTTAACTCTTAGACTCAACTATAGATTGATAGCACCAAGTATTTAACTCAAGAATCCAAGGCATTATTGAGCCAAAAGGTGTGGGATTTGAATTCAACTTCAAATAATGTTATTGCATTAATGTATAACATGAATGAATTTATAGATTAATTTTACATTTACATTATTACATTTATTTCCTTATACTTTAAATTTACTTTTAGTAAATATAAGAAGTTAGGGTCACTTTGCATCTAATAGAGTTGGTCTCATAGCTACATGCCTTAAAATATAAAAAATATTTTTTCAAAATCCAATCTGGTCAATACTTGGGCATTTTAAAGATCTAAGTATTAAAACTAGGGATTTTAGTATATAACTTTTGCAACTGATATCTATTTTTGGTAAACATATCTTTTTTTAGGCTTTTTTGCCTTCTAGATTGATTCCTAGAATTTAGAGGAGTTCTACATTCATCAAAATTTAAGTTTGAAAACTAATAACTTTGAACTTGATCCAAGGAAATGAGGTTGGGGTAGTATAGGACATATTGATTACCTACACTCATCAAACAACTAATTTGTGTTAATTTTACTTATTCATCATCCCTCCCTCATCCTTGATCACTTCCTAATCATCCTTCATTACCCCTAATCACTCCCTCATTGGTCCTCACTATCCATAATCATATCTAATCACTCCTCCATTGAAACTCACTATCCCTCATCATCCCTAATCAATCTTTCCCCACCCTTCATCATCTATTATCACTTTTTCATCATCCCTCATCATTTTTTCATCATCCCTTATAAGTTCTTCATCCATATTCACTCCCTCCTCATCCCTAATCATTCCCTCATTGACCTTTATTATCTCTCATCATCTATAATCACTTAGGCTTATCATCCCTAATCACTCCCTCATTGATATTTATTATCTCTCATCATCTTTAATCACTTAGGGTTATGATATTTAATAACTCCTTCATTAACTATCACCATCCCTCATCATCCCTAATTGCTCCCTTCTCATCCCACATTATTGTTAATCAATATTTCCTCATCCCTCATCATTGCTAGTCACTTCCTCATTGACCCTCACCATCCCTCATCACTCCATCATTGAACCTCACCATTACTCACCATCCATAATCAATCACTCATCATCCAACATAATTATATACTCTAAAAATATCTTTGATTCCATTCATATATTATTTAATCCATTATAATATAAATGAACTCTTTTCTATGACTTGTGTTGTCAATACCCATTTGTGATAGTAAATTTTTATTACTGAATGAATTGGATGATATTCTAAAGTTATAGTCAAGTAACATAAGCACTAGCACAAAATAGAGTCTAAATTTTGGTTCATCAAATTATCTTTATTGTGCATATAAATAGATGAAACTTTATTTGGTTCCATTTTTGGTAGCGTGGTTTAAAAGATTAAAATTAAACATGCATCTCTTCTATAATTTTTTAATTATGAGAAGATTTGAATTAGATGAAATGTTATTTAGTGTTTCCCATTCCTTTATGACTTGAATCTTGGTTAAGTTCACACATGCACTCCTTGTGTGTGTAATGTATCCCAAATATTTTATCTCTTCGATTAAAAATGAGAATTTATTTATGTTATCATAAAAATATGTTTCTACAAAATGTGAAACACTAGTTCATCATGGTGTAGATGTTCATCCCATGTTTTCTAAATATTAAGATGTCATCAAAGTAGATTTAAAAAATGACATAGTTAAAGTGCCTAAGTATATCTTTCAACATCTCATTGAATGAATTCACTACATGAGTTAACCTAGAAGGCATAACTAATTAGTCAATCAATCCTTCCTTTGTTTTTAAGACTATATTCCAAATGTCTATAGGTTCAACATGAATATGATGATACCCAAAATTTAGATCAATTTTGGTAAAGAATTATGCACCATGGATATGGAAGAAAAATGCCTTAATATTTAGATGAGGATAATAGTTTATTGTTAAGATTTTTTTAATTGATTCACAACTTTGGCATAAACACAATTGGGCTTCTATAAGGCAATGATTTGGGCATGTGATGTGTCCATTATCCATGATTTCATGGATCTACCACTTAATATATTAATTCTATATAAATGATCTATTGTATAAATAGGTTTGAGGTAGAGGTAGTTAAGGGGTCAAATCAATAGTATTTTTTAGTGTACAATATGTAGGAACTTGTTTAGGTGACTAAAACTATCCTTATATTCATATTTTTTATAGTTCATTTATTGTTTATTTTTTATTATGAGATAAACCACATTATGATATGGTGACATGTGGATGATTTTACATTTACTTATTAACGTCAAGAGTATACTTATTATTAGAACTGACAATATTCTTGTACTTCCTAGCACTAATGACTAAAGCTTATGAACTAATTACGATATATGGTATTTCAAATAATGACAATCTATCACAAAATTTAATAATTTACTTCATAGGCTACATGTCAATGGTCAATACATGGTTGACCACATGTAAAACATCACACATATCTAATGGTGCGATGTCACAAAGGATTTCATCTTTCAAAAGTTTGATTTTTTACACTAAGTGACACTACTAGATGAACCATTTCTCAAGTCCTACACTAGACCATACACTAGCATATGGTTATGGATTATGTATAAATTTAAAGTTTAATTTCTTAAAATATGCTTTAGGAAAAATTATTTTCTTCTCACTTCCATTGGAAATGATGAATTGCATTGGCTCACCATTAATCTCAATATTTTTAATTCATATAATTTATTGTTGGTGGAACTAGATATATTTTTAGTACCAAATATATCATTAGGTTCATAATATATTATCTTCTTAAATTTTTATAGTGATAGATAAATTTTAACCACTTCTTGAGATGTGCATGTAGAGATCTCATGATGTGGCATTCCTCATTGGATTGAATATTGAAGTTATAAATTAATCACCACTTTTCAATCTTGGACTACATGTTCTACAAATTTAAAAATTATTATCCACTCTTTTATATGATTATTCAATCAATAGATATACAAAATGAAGGCACCTAATTTAATTATTTAGATCATAAAATGTCCTCATGTGGAAAGTAATTGATTGGTTTCAAGAAATCACATGGCTTGGTGATCCTCATGTATTTACTACCAAGTTTGGTGTTATGGTGGTTTTACTTTCTTCTCTTTTAATGGAAGATTTTCAGATGTGAATTACATCATTTCTAATAGGACCATAATTTTTCATAGGTGTTAAATATTTATGCTTCAAATTTTCCTTCATGTCATTTTGATCACTATGTCTTGTATTTTATGCTAACACTCAACTCTCCACTTTAAGCTCCTAGCATTATTAAACCCCAACAAAATACCACCATCAAGGTATTAGATGGAGTGATTAAGGATAAGGAGGGATGAAGAATAACTAAGTAGAGATGATGAGGGAGTCAATACAGATGATGAGGGATGGAAAGGGTCAATGAGGGAGTGATTAGGGAAGATAAGGGAGTGATTAGTAATGATGAGGGATGGTTAGGTTTAATGAGTGATTAAGGGCAATGAGGGATGAGGAACAAGTGATTAGAGATGATGAGGTATGATTTAGTGATTAGGGATGATGATATTATTTGTTTCAAATGTCATAGATTTGTCCACATTTTTAGGTATTATAAGAACAGGTTGAATGTGTTCTTAGATCAAAATAAGGTGTAACTCCTAGTGTGTAAAGAAGACATCAAAAATGGTTATATAAACTTAAGTCTATAAGAGAGATCAGATTGAGACCATAGATGGCTTGTTTGTCATGATAGACATGAAATAAAGTCAAGATTTTATGTTATCTACATTTGTTGACATGTTTGAAGAAAATAATGAAGCCAGTGATCCATTCAAAATCAATTTGATGATGAGACAAGATAACAATTCAAATAAGAGTATGGAGATATGGGAGTCTCTTAAGTTTTGAAACTTTTAGTCTCACTATATCAAAGGGGTGTTTCTCTCTAGGCTTCAAGGAGACACATTAAAAAAAGAGGAGACATTGTGGATGTCTACTAGGTCTTAATTAGGGTTACATGATAACAAATCCATGAAGATGACTTGTGATTTAATAATTTTTGGAATTAATTGGTGTTTTATTCCTAATTTCATTAAAGGGTGTGGGTTGATAAATTAGTAAATAATGTGTGGTAAATAAGCTATTGATTTGTTAAATTTATTGGTGATTATAGCTTTTCTATGAATAGTAATAAGAGATAGCAAATAAGACTTAGTTTAAACTATGTTGATCTGACTATGACAAGATATAATATTCACTATATAAGCCTGGGATACTATCATAAATAGTATTCTAACTTTCATTTTCTAATTGTAAAAGAGTGACAAAAGTGGATAGGAGTGGCACCTATGTTATAGTTCTTATTTGATGCTATTATATTAAGAATCTGAGCTTTTTTAGTTCTATTCAGTAGGTCTGTGTGACCCTATCTCTGAAGTTTTGGTATCTAAAAGTCTATAGAGCTCCCTGTATAGTATATTTTTTCTTCAAATCCTATTTTTAATTGTACTTTGACAAATTTTGAATAAGAGGGGGTGTTAGTGTGTGTAAGATTCACTAGACATGGATCCACACCCCTTATGTGGGCATGCTACTTACATGTCAATACTCTGAAGTGGGATCAAGCCATATGTAGTCTCCCTTTGGAAGTGCTTGGTGCAATTTTGATATGAGAATACAAAGGAATGCTAAATTGGGTGTGTTTGAGATGACTAGGGACTAGTGTAAGGATTCATATAAGTTAACAATAATATTGGATTGTTGTATGTAAAGAACAAGGAAATGTGCTTGAGTAGTCTTGTATTCTTTCTTACATTCAGATATTTGTCAAACCTTTCAAAATAATCTTTGAATGCTATTTTATAGGGATATATAGATCATGGATTGAATTCATTTACATTAGGCCA
>JARHVA010004116.1:1270000-1310000 GCA_037957365.1 Torreya grandis
TACTGAAAAACATATTAGGACATAGTATGGGAAACTAGGGTTAGAAAAAAAAAATCTACTACTAAAATTTAAAATTTGAAATGAAATTATTTAAATATTCAATTCAAAATTCAAAAAATTATAGGAAAAATAAGAAGGAATTTTACCCTAGGGTTTCTAGGGTTTTTGTACACAAATAAAGTAAGTTGGGTTCACCAAATAATTTAATAATTTTGGGAACTAATTGGTGTTTTATTCATAATTTAGTTAAAGGTTTTGAGTTGATAAATTAGTAAATAAGATACTAATTTTTGAAATTTATTAGTAATTAAAGGTTTTTTTAAAATATTAATAAGAGGGAGAAAATAAGACTTAGCTTAAACTATGTTGATCCAACTAAGACAAGATTTGATAGTCACTATGTAAGCTTAGGACACTATCATAAACAAGATTTTGAATTTCATTTTCTGATTGGATAGGAGCACTAAAAATGGATAGGAGTGGCACCAATACTGTAGTCCTTATCTAGTGCTATTGTCCTAAGGATCTAAGCTTTTGGGGTTTTATTTGATAGGACTATGTGACCCTTTCTCTAAAGTTTCAATAGCTAATAGTCTATCGAGCTCCCTATAGAGAATATTTTCTCTTAAAACCCTATCTCCCATTGTAATTTGACCAATTCTAAATAAGTGGGGGGATTAGTTTGTGTAAGATTGACTGGACATGGATACACACCACTTGTGTGGGCACGTTGCCTAAATACCAATACTCTGAAGAGGGAAATAGTATTGGATGGTGAGATGACTAAGGACTCATTTAAGGATTCAAATAAGATGAAAATAGTATTGGATGGTTATATGCAAATAATAGGGAAATGTGCTTGAGTAGTCTTTCTTGCTTTGTGATATTTGCCAACCCTTTCCAAATGATCTTTGAATGGGATTTTATAGGGATCTATTAGTCATGGATTGAATTTTGTCACTTTAAGTTTATAAGGATAAATATGAAAAATTGGAAGGAATTAACCATTAGGGCTAGAAATGACTTTGGAAAATAGAGATGAAAGCGGATAGGAGTGGCATTGGTGCTATAGTCTGAGTGTGGCACTATTATCTTAGATAGACGAGACCTATGGGGATGGATTATCAATGAAAATAGGGTCTTGGTTCAACTAAAATCAAGTCTAGAAGGCTATGGATGACTGAGAATCAGTGAAAATAACCTTGTGAGGTTCAGAAAGAAAGAAAGAGGAAGCTATGGATTGGGAGTCATAAGCCATACTCAAGTTACAAATTTTACATTTTTATATGACTACAATTTGATATACCACTTTAAGGTATGAAAATCAATGTACAGTTGTTTATTCCTTTGTATTTATTCAATTCATATGGAGTCATGTGATGATGTGCAAGAGGCAGTCCTTGGTGTAAAAAGAGAAGTCTTTGAGGGCTAAGATTGTCAAGATTATTTTCATTATAAAAAATGTATGGATTCAATCAGATTTCATCCATACTTTGTCTCTTGAGGTATCTTGATCTAGTGTAGTACATTGAAAGTAGTGAAGAGCTTGATTTAAGGATGATGAGTTGTCAAGATATTCCATTGCATAAACATACTATAGGAAAAGTTGGTATATAGAAAGAGAATGTGTTGTTATATTATTTATATCATATAGATGGTCTTAGAGTTATATATATATATATATATATATATATATATATATATATATATATATATATATATATATATATATATATATATATATATATATATATATATAAGTATGCCATGGAGGTTACAGTGTTTTGAAGATAAGAGTGATTTAGAATATTTTTTGAAGATGTCATGATCCAGGTGACATATGGAGTTAGAGGAGCTAACTTAGATAGTTTTAAAGGCTTGAAAAGTTGTGAATGATGTGAGGTGGAGCATATGTGATATTTTATAGTCATAGTAAAAGTATGAAGGGTTTTCTATAGTTTTGAATTCAAGAACATTGATATGATGACTTGATCAAACCAAGTCACATGCTTTGACAATGTATTGAACCCTCATGCATAAACAAAGGGGAAGATTTATAAATTGTCAAGTCCTAGGTTCATAGGACTATGTAGTTGAATCTAAAAGAGAAGTTAAGGAGGCAATTATGTTATTTTTTAATAGTTGGAGATGGTCTGAAGGTACTCAAAGGGTACCTAAACTCAGAAACTATGTATGATTAAAGAAGAGTGTATTCATAAAGCATGTTTGAGAAGTTTAAGGAAAGAATAGGTATGCACAATATTAGGAGTATTTTTTATCATCTCTCATAGGTGGTACTATTATTTGTCCTTGAAGTCTTTTTATGTCTTCAAAATCAGGAGTTGAGCCCACTTTGTCAATGTGTCAAAGGGGGAGAAATTACTTGAAGAGAAAGATAGAGTCTAACCATAAGCTTTGTATTGGTGTTTGACATCAATGATAAAGAGGGATATTCTTTGAGGTTTATCAATGAGATATCTAAGGTGACCAAGGATGTTGATGATGTGTCATATGTGCTAGAATGATAATGACAAACTATGCTTTAATGAACTTTAGTGATCTTGCATGGTTCTTTAGTGTTTGAGTTAGTGAGGTAATTGATGGATGATATTGATGTTATGGACATGTTGCAAAGAACCTATGGGGTGTTAAAAAAATTTTGGGGTGCTTACTGAAGTGAAAAAAATCAACATAGTAGGCATATGAGTGTCTAGGTTCAAATAGTCATCTTTACATACAAGGCTGAGTAAGTTGTTTGATGACTTCATATTTGACATGTGTGAAATTTTTAGGATCAATTTGATACATGGATGGATTTCATTATGAAAGTTAATCTTGTGGTTCAAATTTCAAGCCATGAGGTTAAACATTTCAAAATTTATTAAGGTGAAAATTTGACTTCTCAGGTAGAGTTCACTAAGTTCCCATACTTAGCCTAATTTTCACTATCAAAGATCTATGATGTGCATTTAATCAGATCACAAATCTAACATCAAGCATTTCATCTGACAAAATAAGGATCTTATGGACTGTATGATCTTGTTAGTAGTGATATCATGGTGCATATTTATTCAATATGTCAAAGGATGCTAAGAAGATGCATGGGGCTATCAAGTGGCAGAAGTTCATTGGAGACTAATAGAAATATTTACAAAAGGCATGCAAGGGTGCCAAGTGTCTTAATTATAGAAGCATGGATCTAAGATCAATGGTGAGTGATTCAACTTAAATGCCAAGATACATGTAATGAGATCAATGGATCATGTTTGTTAAAAATTTATAGGGAGTATGGTATGATGACAAAGTGTCTGACATTTAGTATTTATATAGTGACTGGTAGAATTTGAATATTCAAATTTGTAAAAGAAAACCAGTGATGGGTGTTTCGAGTTATAACTTTTAATAAATGAAAAATTTATTGGAGTAAAATTAAAAGTTTAAGAGGACTTCAATTCACATTTATATAAGTTGTTTAGAATATTTGAATGTTTTCACAATTAAAGATATTGAGATCTAGAGTTAAATATGTGTTTGACCATGTTCTGCAAGTGACTCAAGAAGGATAATTGAGGTATTATTGATAGTATTTTGATGTTTCAATATGAAATAACTATTAGAGAATTTTTTAGACTCCATAAATACTATATGTATGTATTTTTTAGGTTTTACCAATCCATATTCATTTTGAATAATTACTTTGAAATTAATTGTGTTTGTTGAATGCACTGACAGATTGAGTGACCATGTTGTAAGAGTGAGTTGAAAGTGTTTTGAGAAGAATTGAAGAATAAAATGATTATGTAGATGTTCTATAAGATTATAAATATTATGATAAAGTATTAGATGTCATGATATATCCCTGATCAGATATGGGGAGGCAAACTAGTATGAGTATATTTTTGATTGTGTGTGACTAGTCTGAGTGGTCATTTTTAGTGAGTTGATTTAGGTGCTTAGAGAATGTTTTGGAATTTCTAAGGCACATGGATGTGTATCAAAGGTATTGAAGGTTTCACCCATGTTATATAATCATATGGATATGTGAAAGATTTTAGTTATTGCTTTATAGTTTTGAGGCTATGTATGAAGACCTAAACTGCAAAGAGACCTAATTGGTAGGTTCAAGTGTTTTGATGGTGTTCAATGTGGCATGGACACATGAGAGAGTTATAAAGGGTATATTAGAATCATTTTTGATGTATTCAAAGTATTTTTAAATGATGAAGTTGGTCCAATTGGTCTCTCATGTAATGTGTGAGTATGAGGGCCTAATTGTTTTAGGTCTCACCAAGACCTAATGGTGGTCTGGGGCTTATGAGGTATTGGACGACCTAAAAAGTGAGTGGTTCTTACATGTAACATGTATAAAGACATATTTCAAAGGTGTTTAAAATATTTAAGCCATCTTGGCTAACGAAGATGGGATAAAGGAAGAGAGTGGTATAAGTATAAGGTCTAATTGGGCTAACTATGCTAGTTATGTGTGTGTTAATTCAAGAAAAGAAGAAAACCTTTGAAAGAAATGGTAAAAGTTAGTAAGGACCATCAGAGTGTGAAAAATATTAGACATTTTTATCTAATCATGTTGATGCTAGAAGACACTAAGGTCATTGGACCTAATGAGCCTAGAAGAGGTAGTTTGATCAAGTTAGCCCTAGAGGCAACTTGAGAGAGATTGGAGGTGAAGAGTGTAGACAAAGGTGATCATCATTAGTTGAAGAGTAGAAAAAATTATTCAAGGTGATATGTTCAAATTAGTTGAGTGGGTGCTTGGTTACCTAGGGGGTTGGTTCCTCTTTGCAAGATAAAGCTTGTTAAAGGTCTAGTTGTTGTGGGTGTTTAGCTAGGCAGGGGCAATAAAGTTTTATGGGATTGGTTTCTCACTAAAATAAGGGATGGGTGTTACTTTATCAGTTGTTTTTGGTCTAAATTTTGGATATTGTTTTATAGCATTATTGTCCATCTTGTAGGGTTCATTGGGTTTTATCCCCTAAGAGGGTTTCCCACATATATGATGCAATCATGTGATGCATGCTCGTATATATGCTTTGGATGTATGTGATTTCATGTTTAAGCTATTTAATAAATTTAATGTATGCTAAATATTTGTGAGTTGGGAATTGAATTGGATTATCTAACATCACTAATTCACCCCCCCCTTCCTTCTCAGTGATTATACCTCTATCAAATGTAGGAAAATGAATCAGATATGAATAGAAAAATGAAAATTTTCTAATGAAAATGAAGCTAAAAATGATAAGAATGAGAATGATGTTTATTTTAAGCACTTAAACGATATCTAAGCAAAACAGTAATGAAGTATGATATCTAGATAGTGGTTTTAGTAACCACATGAATGAAACAAGAAAATGTTTGTTATATAGATGAATTAATAAATTTTTAATTTAAAATGAGAAACAATGAAAATATCCTTGTTATGGTAAAATTAAGTATATTTATTTACACCAATAAAGGTGAGAAGAGGCAAATTCAAAATGTCTATAATGTTATAGGGTTGAAACATAACTTCTTGAGTATTGGAAAATTATTCTAAAAGGGATATACAATTAAATTTAAGAATAAAGAATGCATAATATTTGAGAGAAATGGAAGCAATAACAAAATAAAATCTATTAAAGTGATAAAGAATAAAACATTTCCATTAAAAATAAAAATTAGTTTTCTATAATAATTTAAAAAATTATATTGGATCAATCTGATCTATGGCACCTTAGATATAAGCACTTGAGTTTCAATTGTAGGAATATTATTTATAAGAAGAATATGGTAAAGGGATTATCATTAATTAAAAAACCCAATAAATTTTTTGAAGGGTAAATATTGGTAAAACAAGACAAAAATGTTTTTACCTCATGTAAATCATTGAGAAAAAAAGGATCTGCTTGAGCTAAGTCACTCAAATTTGTGTGGTCCCACGAAAATCCTCTATCTAGCCAAAAATGAATATTTCATAATAGTCAAAGATTAGCTCATTAGAAAGGTTTACTTCTTCAAGAATAAATATGAGTCATTTTATATCTTCAAGAAATTTAAGTCCATGGTTAAAAACTAGAGTCATCACTATATAACGATCTCGAGAGCACATAGAGGGGGAAAATATATTTCAAAGAATTTTATTAAATTCTTTAATTATAATGGGATAAATAAAAAATCATTTTAAGGTACAAACCATAAAAAAATGGTGTAGTATAAAGTTAAAAACATAATTATTCAAGACATGGCAAGAAGCATGATAAAGGCCAAGGCATTATCAAATGAATATTATGCTTAAGTAGTCACAGTAAAAATTTATTTATTGAATAGATTTGCCTTAGAAAGTTTTCATGACATGAGTCATCAAGAGGCATGAATTAATAAAAAACCTAGTGTTGAACACTCAACATTTTTTAGATGTGTGGAATATGCACATGTTCTTAAGAAAAAAGAACAAAATGTGATGAAAAGGGAAAAAAATGCATCTTAATTAGATATAATGAGAAATAAAAAGCTTGCAAGTTAGAAAATCTAGTGAAAAAGGAATGAATAATTATTAGGATGTTCAGTTCATAAAATATATAGCATGGGATGATAAATATCAATAACAAAAACAATCAACAAGGGTTAGTGGATACATACTAGAAAGTGAACCATCAAGTAATACATCCACTTATATGACTCTATGGAGTCATATCTCAGAAGGGAATGACTCCTCAAGTAGAACAAATAGATTAAACCCAAAACGTAGATCAAATGACTCCATCATATTATTTAAACTTAAAGGAAAAAATTCTTCATCATCTCCATGGAAACACTTAAGGAAAATAAAGAGATATGTGAGAAATGTGAGAAATCAAGGTACATAGATGATGATAATAATACTATTGTTTTTTCTTAATTTTTAGATTATGATCCCGTTTACTTTAAAGAATCAATTAAGGATAGGAAATAGTGTCAAGCCATTGATGAGGAAATGCAATCAATTGAGAAAAATGAGACATGGGAGTTATTAAACCAAAACTACCACAAAAGACAAGATTGAAAGACATAAGGCAAGGCTACCTATCAAAGTGTACAATCATTGACCCTAAAAAAATTACAATGAAACATTTGTTCATTTAGTAATGATACAAACTATGGTAAATATCTTAGAAATATAATCTCAACATAAGTGGAAGGTGAATTAGATGGATGTGGATTTAAACCTAAAATATAGATTAAAGAATCTAGGGTTAAAGAGTATAGAGATAACCTATGGCACAACGGAGGTAAACTATCTCTATATCATGCCAATTAATTTTAAAACTTAGATAAACAATATTTTGAATTTATATAATGAGATATGCTAAAATTAGAAATTAAAACTATGTTAGATATTGAAATGATAATGAAAACAAGATGATCTATATTTAGAATAGAAAAGAATTAAACTAAAATCTAGTAGTAGATTTTGGGATTGCCATCAAATTCTAGAATAAACACCTTTGTGACCTTATACACTTGCATCTACCTTGGATAGTATTAGTGATGCCTTTATCAAACTTGGATGCCAGTGTCTACTATAAAATACGTACTGGATCTAGATGTGACTACTTTGAATGTTATGGGTTCCATGTCACTTTTGTTCTAGTACACTTAGTCTATCTCATGGACTATCGCTCCTTGTCAAATGGAAAAACCATAGTTATTTATCTTCATAGTTATTGTTAGGAGAAATAATTTAGTGGACTCATGGTGTTGAGATAACCCTAAATACCCCTTTGTTAGTGGTCACTTCGTACATAACCACTACTTTGAAGAGGGCATAAAACTCATGTCGTTATCCCCTACATGTGGGTTTATGTGTGCATAAGGATACAATATGTGATAATCAAGTACAATAGTGACCTAACTTGTAATTTGGAAAATATGGATCTTTGACTACTCCTTTAGTATTTCAGGCTTGTATATGTAATGTCCCTATGACTAATATGGAAATAGTAGAAAATAAGAAGCTTTACTCACTTGAACACTTGATTTAATGCTTTTAATAAGTTGCTTTGTGATTTTTTTAGTATGCTAGGTTTATGATAGGTGGTGTAATAAGGGTTGATCATATATATATATATATATATATATATATATATATATATATATATATATATATGATCAACCCTTATTACACCACCTATCATAAACCTAGCACATACTAAAAAAATCACAAATATATATATATATATATATATATATATATATATATATATATATATATATATATATCTGTGTGTGTGTGTGTGTGTGTGTGTGTGTGTGTGTGTGTGATTTTTTTAGTATGTGCTAGGTTTATGAGAGGTGGTCTAATAAGGGTTGATCTATATATATATATATATATATATATATATATATATATATATATATATATATATATATATATCCTTTTAGTTAATATATCACATTAAATTACTTAGGCTGGCTATAGGGATACATTTCATTTTCAATCTAGATGACTTTTAGGGGACTAAAAACTTACATTGGGATATAAAACTTGCGTCAACAAAGGTGTCTGACTTGGACATAAGTGTCTAGAAAGCTAGAAAAAGACATAGGTCTAGAACTTGCAAACACTTAAGATAAGTAGGTTGATACCATTCTAAGTATGATAGAGAGTTTGGGTCATAAGAGTAACATTTTTTATACTAATAAGTAATTAATAGGCACAAAGAGAGTGCATGTGAGTCTTCTACTAGTGGAAAAGGTTTAGAACTAAGAGGACGAACCAAAGTCTATATTTTCTAAGCGTATAAGATTGAGGTGTTATATAATTCATAAATAGTGTCTCTAATGTCAAATTAGTTTTCCTAAATAGAATATTATAAGAATAATTTTATGTGGCACAACCACCTATCTATGAGATTCTAAGTCATGGGAGCAAGGTGTGCAGGCTAAAGAAAGTACTTTATGGGCTCAAATAAGCACCAAATGTGTAGTATAGCTGTATATAGTCATACTTGTTGAGGAATGGGTTTTGAAAGAGAAAAAAAGAACCAAATATTTACATTCACAAAAGAAATCAAGGTGAAATTATAATTATTGTTTTTCTATGTAGATGATTTAATTGTTACTAGAAATGGGAGTCTATTCACAAAAGAGTTTAAAGTAGAAATGAAGAAATAATATGAGATGACAAATTGAAGAGTGTTGAACTATTTTCTTGTCATTGAGATTAATTAAATGGATTATGGTATTTTTATATCTCAATCCAAGTATGAAAATGAAAATTTAAATATATTTAGAATGTTTAATAGAAAACTGGGATCAACGTTAGTAGCAACAAGTCTTAAGTTAAACAAAGCATATTGAATAATAATGTAGATCCAACACTTTACAAGAGCTTCATAGGAAGATTAACCTATTGGAAAATAATAAGACATGATATCATATATGCAATTAGTTTGATATTCATATTTATGGAAACTCCAAAAAATGCACACTAGCAAATAATAAAAATGATCAAAAGATATGTCAATGACACAAAAGGCCATGGAATTTTATATGCTGTATTAAATAATTTTGAGTTAGGTAGATACACATATAGTGACTAGATAGGCATGTTTGAAGGTATAAAGTGTACATCAAGATATGTGTTCAATATCAGGTCAATAGACATTTCATGGGCTACAAAGAATAAACACATTGTTTCACTCTCCATTGTTGAAGCATAGTATATAGCTTGAAACTCATAAATCCATCAAGTCATTTGGATTAGAAGAATTCTATCAGATTTAAATGAGAAAAAATAAGCAACATAAATGTTTTTTGATAATTTACCTTCTATAGATGTATCTAAAAATCCATTTTTTCATTCAAGGACCAATCACATATAAATCAAGGATGAGTTCCTAAGATAACTAGTTGAAAATGGAGAAATCGGACTTGAGTTTTGTAAATCAAAGGAGTAACTTGCAAACATTATCATTAAGCCATTATCAAAATAAAATTTTGAATGTCTTAGAGACAATATAGGTGTCATGAATGTTGAAGCATCACCTCTACAATATCTTGGTAGTCATTATTAAGGAGTGTTGGAAATAGTAATCTTTATGTACTTGCATTAACTCCTTCAACTTTTTTATTTTCAAAATATCTTTGGGATCTCAAATTTACTTCCATCAATTAACTTTCTCAAAAAAAAAAAAAATGTTTGTATAAGCTTAATGAGTGAATTGACTAAAATATTGCCCATATTTTTTTCCAAATACAATCTTCTAGAGAACAACACAATAGTCTAAAAACCACTTAGGTGGAATAAAATAGCATAGCATAAGCTGATTGAAAGCAAAATGGTTTTGAAAAGTGCATTAGTTTAAATTTATAGTAATATCAGTCTATAAAAGAAAATAACATAGCATTTTGGAATAGAGTACTAAAGAAAACAGACCAATAGTGGTATAAAATAAAAATATAAAAGTAATTACAAAAATGAAGAATAGAGTAGTGAGAACAATTTGCATACAACAAAATAGTTTTATCAATATATTTTTACTTTGAGTATTTTTGGTTGTGTATTTCTTGTTTTTACAATCAAGTATTACTTTAGTATATAATAATATTTTTAAATATCATAACACATATTATCTATAAATTTATTAGTGATCACCTACATTAAACAACGTTACCTTTAAGTGAAATTTTTCATGCATAAAAGACATACATTTGTTAGCTAATTAGGCTAAGATCTCATGAACTAGCTATTTATATGGATATAGAAAATTACAAATGAAGACAAGCATCTATGTTGGCTCGATGAGGAAATAGGAGTGGAAGATGAGAAACATATGATGTTCCAATACCATATGTATGAAAAATTAAGAGAGAACCAATCATTATGAAATTAAAATTTGAATAGTTTTCATAGTTTGTTGAGTTTAAAAGCCAAGAAAGTAGGCAGTTATATTAAATATGTATAACAACACTATAAGCAAATTTAGATGGGATACATTTGATACATAATAAAAATCTTGAGGTTCAAATGACATTTAAGCTGGAAAAACCTTTTAGTAATTCTATGGTAACATTGTACTTTGTCCCATAAATTCTAATGGGTCTTATTTGGATGTATATCTTTTATTTTATTTTATTGAAAATTTTGTTGCAAGTCAAAGTTATTAGGATAAAGGCCCCAGAATTTGAGTACCTTAACTTTGTGATAACATAGATTTTTTGTGTTATTAGATTAAATCTTTAAAAAATTACTCATTTTCATGTCATATTAACTACTTATAACTGAGATTTGAAGATTTAAGTCATTACAAATTTCACAATATAATCAAACTTTTCATAAAAGTGTTATAAACTTAACCTTTTGAGTATTAGTAATTGACTTTTAAAATACCAATATTTGAATCTTGTATATCATAATATAATTAGATACTTTATGTTACTATTAAATAAATATTATCCCTTACCTTTTAATGTAAAATATTATTTATTCATACCAAAATATTTAATCAGTAGACCACAATAACAATAGGAATGTTCAATGAATAGAACATGTTCAGCATATGGAACCTTTCGCCTAGTTTAGAGGGTTTTGGCGACAGAAAAATCACTTAATCTTTAATAAAAAGAGAGTAAATATACTTGCACACTGTTACGATGAAAGACCAACCAAAATATAGATGAAGATGATAAACATAATTACCTCAATTGGAAAATTGAAGGAAGATAGAGACACTACACTAGTAATCCGAAGACGATAATTTTTGCGGGGTTTAACACACTGCGGATTCGTCGAGTTGCAGACGCCACCATTTGCAAGGGAATAGTTGTACCGTCCACGCCCCTCAATAAACAATGACTGTCAACGGCAAATCAGCGTTCAAAGGATTAATCAACATTTTTTCACAATACACAGAAAGCAACCTGCTATACCTTCATTAATTAGCCTGAAAGTAGACAGCTGGTGCCATTAGAGAGACTGCAATCTACCAAATAAATGGGAGCGGTTTTTATGTTGAATGACATAATAAATATATGCCTTAACACTCGCCAACAGGTAAAAATGTTAAATACCCTTAATTTAATGCCAATCAACACAAACACAGGTTATTTATACTTCACCCACCTCCATGTTGAAAGGCATAGACAGAAAGCAATCTACCAAGCAAATGGGAGAAGTCTTTATGTTGCATTACCAACACACGGCTTAACAGTCACCAACACGTAAAAAATGTTAAATACCCATACTTAACGCCAATCAACACAAACACAGGCTGTTTATAAGTTTGCCCACTAATTACCTCAGGTTCATTCACCCAGACAACGAGGTTGGAAGACAAGCCTTGGGCCTGCTCATGGCGGCTCTTGTGCCACCAATCGTTCAATACAACACGGCTCACTGTCATAAAAGAAAGGCTCTTGTTTCCCATCAGCGACCGCTACATGAATAGATCCATACAAACCTGCAGACCTTTGCATCCCATAATAAGCATGGTAGAAATATGTCCCCGGCTGCATCATAACAAATATTATGCAATAATTAATGTCAATCCACAATTTCAATCAACTGAGATGCCATCGAAATTTATAAACAATATTCGCTCCATCCACTAAGTTTGTAAACGAAGGTCTCTCCAAGTAGGATGGGACATTGTGTAATCGCTTATGTTCCATCACTCAATTGTTAGAAACTGAAGTCAACAGGAGATAATTTCTCCACTTGATGTTTAACTGCCTGTTCCACATCCCTCACTTGATCGCAGCTCTCATGCATGCAGCAGCAGTTAACTATCAGTTAGTTCTAATAGTTACAGAAGCAGTTCAGTTTCAGTTTGCATGCAAAGACTATAATTAGTCTTCAGTTTGCTTTTTCAATTATTGTTTGCTTTCAAATCTATTTAAAGGACCCATGGGTGCAATATTGTAAGTAGATCAAGAAGATCAGCGAGATCAAGAAAATCAATAAAATTTTTGTTTTCCAAAATTTGCCGTAGCAATCTGAGTTTTGTCTGTTATTTTATTTCTGTTGTATTGTTTCTTTATTGCCTTCAAACTGGTATCAGAGCTAGGCAGACCGTGGGAAAGAAGTGTGAAGGAAGAGCGTAGCAAAGTGGTCTCAATCGTGGAAAAGAGCAGAGCAGTACAAGAAGATTGGTCGTGGCAAGATTTCTTAAGAGCTAGTGCAACAGTCAATAACAGAGAATTCCACGTACAAATTCTCTCGCAAGTCAACCAAACAAAGAACAATTTTTTATGTTGGAGTGTGCAACTGGCAGAAGGGAGAAAGAGTCGTTGCGCAAATTGTGACAGGTCATAGGAAGGCACAAGCCACACATGTTAAATTAGTAGTCAAGCCCAAGTCAAGGTCTCAAACAGGCGCATAGTGAGTTGGTGCGAAGAACCATTGAAATGCTCGAACGGCTGCAGATCCGCATTCGAATCCCCATGTGGTCGGTCTGCAGATCGTGCAACCAACTGAGTCATTGAAAGGTAGCGCCCAGCTTGTGGGGTAAGAAAAAAAATTTCAAAGTTAGATCGTGGAAAAGCACCAGTGGATAAAGACAAACAAATAAAAAAAAGGAGGACAAAAGATTGCAGTCAAATCAGATTTGCCAAGCGCAGTCAAAAAAAAGCTTTGGTGCAAGGAAGATTTAGTCGCTTCAGTGTTTGACATGGCAACGAATAACAGTATTTTTTAGCCTCAAATTCTCATTTTTAATGGTAAGAATTACGATTTTTGGAAAATTAAAATGAGAACATTGTTTGCTCACAAGATGTTTGAGATTTGGAAGAGAATGGTTTTGTAGAACCACAGGATGAGGATGCCCATTAGGCATTAACTTGAGCACAAAAGGAAGAGCTTAAAGAGAACAAGAAAAAAGATGCAAAAGCTTTATTTATAATCCAACATGCATTGGATGAATCTATTTTTTCCAGAGTTGCAGCAGCAATGAGATCCAGATCGGCATGGAAAATCTTGGAGACTACCTATAAAGGTAATACAAAGGTAAAAATTGCTAAATTGCAATCTCTTAAGAGAAGTTTTAAAATTTTAAAAATGAATGATTCAGATTCAATAGACCAATTTATGGGTCAAGTATTGAATATTGTGAATCAAATTAGATCTAATGGAGAAACTATAATGGATCAGAAGATCATAGAATAAATACTTAGGAGTTTATCCAGCAAATTTGATGCAATAGTTGTAGCTATTGAGGAAACCAAAGATTTAGAACAGTTATCAGTAGATGAATTAATGGGTTCTTTGTTAACACATGAATCCAAAATGAATAGGAATAACAATACTTCTCTTGAGAATGCTTTCAAGTCTCAGGCATTATTTGGCAGAGGAAGAGGAAGAGGAAGGTCAAACTTCAGATGAAGAGGCAGAGGCAGAAATGGAAGGAACAATCTAGATCAAGGTGAAAACAGTAATCAAAACTACAACAATAGATGATGTGGCAACAATCACTTCTAGCAAAGTTCACAGATAGATGATGATGAAGGCAGTAATAACATTGAATGTTAGATTTATGAGACAAGCAGAATGATAACTACACAAATAAATCTAGTTCTAATTCTAGAAGCTTATTTCTCACTTGTCATGTTACTCAAGAAAATGCTAGAAATATTTGGTTCTTAGATAGTGGATGCAGTAATCAGATGATAGGGAATAAAGAATTATTTGCAAGTCTTGATGATTCCATAAAATCTGAAGTTAAATTAGGAAATGATAACAAAGTGGATGTAATGGGTAAAGGAGTAATAAATTTTTTGGCAAAAAATGGTGAAAAAAAGTTTATTCCTAATGTTTATTTTGTACCTGGACTAAAGCATAATCTTATGAGTGTTGGATAGTTAATACAAAAATGTTACAGAGTATCTTTTATGGATAATGTTTGCACAATACTAGACAAGTTTCCAAGTGACAGGTTGATAGGAAAAGTGGAGATGACCAAGAATTGGATGTTCCCTCTTCGAATTTAGTGCATCCAAGGAGAAGAGGAAGCCCACTTCAAAACCATGCATCTAGACCAATCATGGCTATGGCACTTAAGGTACAGACATTTACATTTTGGAGGTTTAAATTTGTTATTAAAAAAATATATGGTGAAGGGATTACCACCAATAGAACAGCCAGGAAATTCATGTGAAAGTTGCATTCTAGCAAAATAGCATAGAGAGAGCTTTCCAGTAGGAGCCTCATATAAAGCAAAGGTAATATTAGAGCTAGTCCATAGTGATTTATGTGGAGCAATAAAAATTCCTTCATTTGGAGGTAGTTCTTATTTTCTAACCTTCATTGATGACTTTAGCAAAAAGACATGGCTATATTTTCTCAAAAATAAGTTTGAAGCCTTTTGAAAGTTTAAAGAATTCAAGGCTATGGTTGAAAAGCAGAGTGGCCTTTACATCAAGGTACTTGGATCAGATAGAGGAGGTGAATATATGTCTAATGAATTTCAATATTTTTGCAGATATCATGGCATTAAAAGGCAACTGACTATAAGGTACACACCACAGCAGAATGGTGTAGCAGAAAGAAAAAATAGAACAATCATGGAGATGTCAAGAAGCATGTTAAAGGCCAAACATTTGTCAAATAAATATTGGGCAGATGCAGTAGCATGTGCAGTATATATTCTGAATAGAAGCCCAACAAAGAGTGTTAGAGATCGAATTCCACAAGAAGCTTGGAGTGGTAAGAAGCATAGTGTATATCATTTTAGAATTTTTGGTTGTATTGCATATTCTCTTATACCATCTAAATTGAAAATAAAACTTGATGATAGAGGTGAGAAATGCATTTTTATTGGCTATAGTGAAGAATCAAAGGCTTATAAGTTGTATAACCCTATTTCAAAGCAAGTGATTATTAGCAGAGATGTTGAATTTAAGGAAGAAGAAGCATGGGATGGTAGCACCATCACAATTGGAGCACCAATTCCACAAAATGAAAAAAAATTTAAAGAACAAAATTTGTAAGGTGATCAATCCTCTCCACAAGCAAGAACAAGCACTCCAATAAGAACACCTAAGAGCTTAGCACAAGGTGAATCATCTGGTCATGCATGTCATCCTACTCCAAATTCACAAGTAAGTGATGAATCAGATCCAACTCTTTCCACTTTAAGATCAAGCTTTAAAGGTAAGAAAATGAGAAACTTTAATGAGATTTATAATCAAGAAGAAGAGAAGTTAGATTTGTGTTCAAATTTTTCTCTTTTCTCTCATGATCCTATGTATTATGAAGAAGCAATTAATGAGGAACATTAGATAAATGCAATGGATGAAGAGATGAATGCCATTAAAAGAAATCAAACATGGGATCTAACTAATCTACCTGAAGGTAAGGATTGCATAGAAGCCAAATGGGTTTATAAGACCAAATTTGATGCAGAAAGAAATGTTGAAAAACACAAGGCAAGGTTAGTAGCAAAAGGTTTTGCACAAGAACATGGAATTGATTATAATGAAACATTTTTTCAAGTTGCTAGACTTGATACTGTTAGAATGGTTTTAGCAATAGCTGCTCAAAATAATTGGAATGTATATCAAATGGATTTCAAATCAGCTTTTCTTGAATGGTTTCCTAGATGAACAACTGTATGTGAAATAGCCACTAGGTTATGAAGTGCATGGACATGAAAAAAAGTCTACATATTGAAGAAGGCCCTCTATGGTCTCAAGCAAGCACCAAGAGTATGGTATAGCAGGATTGATTTATACATGATAAACAATGGATTCAACAAAAGCAATAGTGAGCCTACATTGTACACAAAAATCAACAAAGTAGGTCAGATTTTGATTGTGTGTTTGTATGTTGATGATTTGATTTTCACTAGAAATTTGTCTATAGACACATTTAAATCAGCAATGAAGAAAGAATTTGAAATGATAGATTTGGGATTAATGAAGTACTTTTTGGGCATAGAAGTTGTACAATCAGAGAAGGAAATTTTTATCTGTCAAACTAAATATGCAAAAGATGTGTTAAGGAGATTTAAGATGTTGAATTGTAAACCAGCACCTACACCAATTGCTATAGGGACCAAAATTAGCAAAGAAGACAAAAGGTCTAATGTTGATTCTACAACATTCAAAAGACTAGTTGGTAGTTTGATGTATCTTACAGCTACAAGACCAGATATCATGTATGGGGTCAGTTTAATCTCTAGATTCATGGAGTCACCAAAAGACTCACATTGGCAAGTTGGAAAAAGAATATTGAGATATGTGGCAGGAACACCAGAATATGAAATTTTATATTTCACAACTAATTATTTTAGTTTGATTGGTTATACTGATAGTGATTTTGTATGTAGCATTGATGACAGGAAGAGTACTTTTGGACATGCCTTTCTTTTAGGAATAGGTGTGGTCACATGGGCATCAAAAAACAACCTATAGTGACACTTTCATCAGCGGAAGTAGAGTATGTAGCAGCCACATCAGCAGCATGTCAAGTAACTTGGATGAGGAGAATATTGACAGATTTACTACAAGCATAGAAGGAGTCAACACCAATCTTTTGTTACAATAAATCTACAATTGCATTATCAAAAAATCATGTTTTTCATAAGAGGAGCAAGCACATTGATACAAGATTTCATTTTATCAGAAAGTTAGTGAACAATGGAGAAATCCATTTGGAGTTCTACAGATCTAAAGACCAATTGGCAAATATATTCACAAAGGCATTAGCAAAGGAGACCTTTGATTATCTAAGACAAAATTTAGGCATTGTAAATGTTGAAGTAGTTAGTGGTAGAAATTAGGGGGGAGTGTTAGAAACTGAAGTCAACAGGAGATAATTTCTCCACTTAATGTTTAACTTCCTATTCCACCTCCCTCACTTGTTCGAAGCTCTCATGCATGCAGTAGCAGTTAACTATCAGTTAGTTCAAACAGTTAGAGAACCAGTTCAGTTTCAGTTTGCATGCAAAGACTATAATTAGTCTTTAGTTTGTTTTTTCAATTATTGTTTGCTTTCAAATCTATTTAAAGGATCCATGGGCACAGTATTGTAAGCAGATCAAGAAGATCAGGAAGATCAAAAAAATCAATAAAATTCTTGTTTTCCAGAATTGCCGTAGCAATCTGAGTTTTGTCTGTTATTTTATTTCTGCTGTATTGTTTCTTTATTGCCTTCATCAATGGAGTCCCAGTCTGTAAACTAATTATTATATGGTTCGATCATTTCAAAAGAAAATAAAAATGGTTTTTAATAGAAAAGATGGACACCAAATGGGTAGAAGCTATGAGTCTTATTATGCTGTTAATTACAAAGGGCCCTAGAATTAATGGGTTTCAAAATAGTCAAGTTCGATCGAGAATGTGCTGGCTATATCAATTATAACAAATTGTGACATGTGAAACGCTTAAAATTATGAAAACCTGTCGAATTCCGTGCCAGTGAATGGCAACATTCTCAGTGGCTAAATGGTTGGTCAGCTGGAAACTCGCCATTGATGGTAATCACCAGCTTCTCATAACAGTAAGGTGATTTATACGCATAACTTGCACTTCACCTGGAATGAGGAATTCTAACTTCTGTTAAGATTGGCGCCGCCACAAGCAGTATGAGTATAGACCATAAAAACGTATTAAACACGAAGTCCCCTTGCTCGTTCATATTTTCTCAATCAATTAAGAATCTTAAAACAAAGTTCTAAAATTAAAGCAAGAAAGGATCTGAAAAAGTCAGAACAATTGGCTGAGATGCAAATTTGTAAAAGGCGCACTTAAAAAGATGAGACGCCTTTGCAGCATATATATAGTATAGATCTATATATGTTTAGCTTAATAGAATTTGTCATCCATTAAAAAGGGAAATTTGCTTTAGCATGGTGTACATGGCACAAGAGATATATAAAAGGAGGATGAAGTTGGATTTGATTTTTAGGTGAAATTGATAGAATGGGTATTCTTTAATTTCTTATAATTAATTAATGATTGCAATTAATTTAAAAAATAATAAAATAGATACCTTCAGTTTTTGACATTTAATTAAACATTACAGTTAACTAAAAAAAGCTTATAGAATGGATATACTTGTCTTTAGCATTTAGTGAAAAATTAAAATTAATTTTAATTATAAAAATCACAGAATAGATAACTCTCAATCGTTAACACTTAGTCAAAGACTAATCAATCCAAAAAATCTTAAAATAAAAACTACAATCAATCCAAAATATATATAAAATAACACACCTCAATCTTTAACACTCAAACAAAAACTAAAATTAAAAGTAAATAATAACAAAATAAATTTAATGTTTTCTTCATAATTTCTCTTCACTAACTTTTCAATTTAACCTCGTGTTTTTACATCACCGACATTGTTTAACCATCTCGGACATTGTTTACCATCTCCGACATTGTTCGACTACCTATAGATACAGGATTCGAAATTTATTTATTTTAAAAAATCGTTACTCTGAACCCAGTTTTGTTTGTTATTATCATTCTTAAAAATAGAACCCAACTTGCTCTTTTCTTATTAATTTACACTCAACTACAAAAATCAATCACTGTAACAGTTACCGGAAAATATAGATGAATATAAAATTAGGTGATTGAAGAAAAGATTTCAAAACTTTACATAACAAAAATAAGAAATTCAAGGTGTGATGGATTATTTTTATGTTGTTTATAATTATATAAACATCGGCATTTCTTTATATCATACTCAATATATCGTATTAAAAGAAATGAATTTATAACATATGATATAGCAAATAATTATTCTCACAAATAAAACTACGACAGTTTAAATAAAAGAGGTTTGCTTTCCACTACAGCCCTTTATAAATCTGTCAAAAATTTATAGTCTATTCAATCTTCATGCGAACACAACACTCACACCCATAAAGATATGAACAATTTTCAGCTCTGAATCTTATAAGAACAGAATATGTCTCGCCAGAGAATATGTTGAGGTCGTGCACAGTGTCCGTCGGCCTTCACCATAGTCATGTTATGTCCCTGCATTGCATTTCATGAAATAAATTACCGTGACCCTCACTTAGCTGGCATAAACATAGGGGTTACATACAGTATCGTAAAAATAATTTTTAATTGGTTTTGGTTGAAATTACAAGATTTAATATAAAAGAAGGCAACTGCGAGATTTTGGTTGATAGGATTAGGAAAATGTAATTCTACAAATGTAACATCAATTCAGTGATCACTTGCTGAACAACATTACATTTGAGTGAAGATTCCATTTCTAAAATAACAGACTAAACTCTGAAGTCCTTTTAAATTTATTTTACAATTGGTTAAACTGGAATGGTCTAAAATAATAAGAACATTTATAAGTAGAAAAAACTTTTGGAAATAATTGTACATATGTGTTTGGACCAAATTTCATCAGTCATGGAATGCTATCTAAAACAGTGACCCAAGTGCAATTTTTTCATGTGGTTGGTGGTCCACAACTAGTGTCTTACTTGGGATACTTTATGCAAACATGGTTTTCAGGGCCCCTTGATGTGTGTGTTGTGTCGGGATAGTGAAGAGAGAGTTTCTCATCTCTTTTTCCAGTGTTCCTTCACTAGTCATATTTGGCACTTTTGGTGGAATGTGTGGAATCAAGCTTGTTGGCATGTCTCTTTTTTGGCTGAGTTTTTTGTTCGATGGGACAAGGCTCCTGTCAAAACTTCTTTTCTTCAAGTTGCTTGGACTCTTGGCCCTTCTTTTATTATTTGGCATATCTAGTTGGAGAGGAATCATCGGATCTTTCAAGATGTGTTGTTGGCAGCCCACCACTTGTGGTGGAAAATTCTCCACTCTTTGGGAGAAACTGTTTCGGTAAAATGTGACTTGATGGACATTGTGGATCCTGGGGATGTTATTTGCTACAATTGTCTCCATCTTCCTCCTCCACATGCCCAGATCATGAAAAATAGATGCAAACATCCTATTTGGAAGATAAATAGGGTGGGGAGGTGGAGTCCTCCACTACAAGGCATTTTGAAAATCAACACGGATGGGTCTTCTCAGGGAAACCCTGGTCCTACTAGAATTGGTTGAGTTGGTAGAGATAACTTGGGGACTATTTAGTTTATTTTTTCTGTTTATAAAGGTCATCATACTAATAATATGATGGATGCTCTTGTTATTTTATATGTTGTGAAGCATGCTTGTGCTCTTGGATAGAGCACACTCTTTTGTGAATCTGATTCACAAGTGCTGGTACATTTGTTGACCCAACAACGTTCTAAGGCTGTTAGTTTTGGTTGTTAACCAGATTCTTAGATTGTGTGTTTTTTCGGATTTTGTTACTTTCACTCATATCCCTAGGGACTGGAATGGCATTACGAATTGTCTGGCCAAGTGGACTTCAGATCAAATGCAAAACTAGAATATTGTGGATAAGGATCAATTAACTATCACTTAGTGGAACTTGATAGGGCTATTTGATGCCCTTGCTTTATATTTCTTCTTGTTTGAACAAATTGTAACCCATCTTTTATTTAAAAAATAGTGATCCAAAAACTATTACACTCTAGAGCCTTAAAAACATCTAATAATAATAATAATAATAATAATAATAATAATAATAATAATAATAATAATAATAATAATAATAATAATAATAATAATAATTCAAAATAAACATTTTTATGTTTATGGCAAATTTGGACTATCTTTGGGAAATAACACAGGTTTGAAAATATATAAAGTAGAATACTATTATCAAAAATTATATATACAATCAAATAAAGAAAAATAATATTATATTTTTAAACCTTTAATTTTTATCGAAAAAAAGTAATTTGTTTAAACTCACTATGTCTTAATACACAAGCATAATCTATTTACAATTGATAACTTATGTCTTTAATATCTATTTTAAAATTATTTTTAATATTTATATTATTTTTATACATATGTCATTTTTTAAGTATTTGTTAGTTAGGGTAGGGAAAAACCTCACCACAACAAAAAAGACCCTCACTAAAATGTCCAAGCATTTATTTTAGAAGAAATATGTGGTCTAGTTATAAAGTATAAGGATTTGTTAGTAAAATGATGTTATTTGACTAGAACCTCTAAGGATTTGTTAGTAAAGGGGAGAAACAATGTTATCTAGTGATAACTAATTAGGCCTCTAAGAATTTGTTGGTGGATTGAGACTATTTGACTAGAATCTATAAGAATTTGTAATTAGTGGAATGTGTATAAACTCATGGTTAGGGTTTCAATGCAAAATGACCACTTAGAAGTTATTTTTAGAGGGGAAGAGTGATAGACTCATGGTTAGGGTTTCAATGCATAATGACCCCTTACAATAAGCATATAAATTCTACATAAATAATGGAATAATGCACAACCCTTCAAATAAAATAAAAATAAAAATAAAAGTTCTTTATTAAATATCAATGAAGAATTAGGAACACACCTACAAAATTATTATATACATAAAATATAACTACAGTATCACAACAATATTGTATGAGATGTGCTACATGTATCTTATTACTTGGACTTATGACTCACCTAAATAACTATTTGAACCAAGCTGGTTCTCTTTAGTTTGGATCTTTATCTTACACATATTTCTAACCCACAATCTTTATAGAGTTGTGATTTGTATTCCTTCAATAAAAAAATCATCAACTAACTTATAACATTCCATCTCTCTCTTCATAATGATTCTCACCCCTAATATAGGAGTGCAAAATAAGAACCATTAGGAACTTAGAATGATTCCTCTCTCTAGCTGTTAGATAATCATCATCATCATCATCATCATCATCATCATCATCATCATCATCATCATCATCATCATCATCATCATCATCATCATCATCATCATCATCATCATCATCATCATCATCATCATCATCATGTGACACTTTAGCTTCAATTTGGTAATAATTTATAGGCTATCATAACAATTATTCTCCATCACGAGTGACACTTGGTAGACAAAAAATAACATGATCATTCTTTCATCACAAGCCATTCTAGTAGTTTAGATGCATAATTATAATGTGGGTAAATCATGTATTGAAAATGACATGTAACCAATCATAACATACAAAACATCTATACAACATCAATCCCAAGCTAATACAAAGCAACCAATGCCTATTATGATATTCTTTTACTAGCAAATTAGGAAAATCAAGTTGGCATAGACACATATTACAATGATTATGGTGATGATGATACTAACATGGAAAATATGACAGATGATCAATTACATAAGTTAAACTTTAGTCCTTTAAATGAATATTTATCACATACTTTATTCAAATGTATCAAAGTTGGAGAATGTTGGGATGATTCATATACAAATAAAAGGGAGAAACTACAAATTCTTACTCAAGCACAATCCTCTAGGGACAAAGGAAATGCAAAAATGATAGATCACCAATATATTCAAAATGCAAACAACAATTGCAATATCATCTTGCATTGGGCATAAGAAACAATAAATTCAAACATATCTTAAACAAATAAATAACCATACATTTTAGTAAATAATTGGGAGATGTCAAATATGAAGTCTCCAACACAATTCTAACTAAAAAATCTTCATGATAAACCAAGAACAATATTGAAAATGTTACTTGATCATAGTCTCATCACGTTACCATTTATTATAAATGGATCCATGAGATTTCTCTCACATCAATAATACAAATCATATTTTGATTGCCATAGAATCATAGGATGTTATACATATCATATTGACACAATAAAATAAGATCAAAGATACAAGAATTAAGGCACCATGAAAATGGCATAAGATCAACATTAACACTGATTATAAAGTTGTATCAGAACTCAACACACAAATTTAACACACAAATTATAAAATCATCAACAACAAAATATTGTGACTATTACATCATATATATTAGGTGATTAGCTACAACAAATTTAGATTGATGAATATCAACTCCCTAATATATGTAGTGTTACATTTTTACAACAATTAGGGCTCAACATTAAAGACATATTCAATCATAATCATGGTAAATTCCTTGGACATATTACCATACAATTTTATTATTTTCCAAATAGCATTGTTACATGCATATGGGTGATAAACTATACTAGCCATTTGAAAGTAACTGATGTAGAAAAAAATAGGCTAACTTCTAGAGGCCATAACTTTTGATCTATAGCTTTGTTTGAACTCTTCCATATGCCAAAATGACCATCTAAGAAATTTAATTTCTGACATAATCCTCTCTTTCCACTTAGAGGAATATTTTTTAAAAAATCAGAGGCCAAATGATACCATCTGATGGTCTAAAATCATTGTTTATTAAAAAAATAAGGATTTTTTCAATTTTTAAAAATTGGATATTTTTATGACCAAATGTGAAATTCAGTTGAAATTCATCCAATCGGATAATTTTATTTTTTATATTAATTTTGGATATTTTTGGAGTTGTGTAGGCTTGCATGTGAAACTTACTAAAAATAGTAGCTACTAAGAAAAAAAATTAGATTTTAGTTTTTTTTTTGAATTTTGCATGTCAACTCTAATTCTAAGATGAGGCTTATTTAATAATGTTTTAGAATATAATTAATGGAAATTAAATAAATATGAATCAATTTTGAGTATTTTTTCAAATCTTGGACTTATTAGTAATTTTATTATTTTGATAGGATTTGGTTTCATTATCTGGTATCAGAGCAAGGTTTAATCTTGGAGTAAGAAATGACAAGAGGATGAGGAAGTATCACATAGATGAATAATACTATACAATATATATAGAGGTAATTGAAATAATTAATAGAGGTTATCACCAATCAGAGAAGAAGATAAAGTTGTGATGAAGTCGAGGAAGACACAAATCATGATGAAGAAATTTAGCAAGAAGAACAGTAAGATCAGCCACCATCAATGGAAGAGAGGATGGTTTGAGCTTTAGAAGGAAGAAATGAAGGAATTAAGGTTGAAGTTATATATTATAGAGGTAATTTAAAACTAGAGGAATTGATAGATTAGATGAATGACATGGATAAGTTCTTCAAGTGGAAGACTATGAGATAAGATGAAAAGGTAAAGTTTGCATGCATGAAATTCAAAGGTCATGCAATTATTTGGTGGGATCACTTGTAAAAAGAGAGACAAATAAAAGGTAAAGAGAAGATTAATTCAAGTAAAAATATGGAGAAGAAGATAAGGGAGACATTTCTTCATGTGGATTATGTAGAAATTCTATATAGAAGATTTTAAATTTTAAGGCAAAAAAATCATAGTATACAAGAGTATTCAAATAAATTTTATAAGCTTTCTATACAATTGGATCATGATGAAATATATGAAATAGAAGAGTATATGGTTGAAAATTATGTAAATGGTTTGAATTTTAATATTCCAAATGAATTAAGCATGCATAGAATACTTTTCATGGAGGAGGCTTATCAATTAGGTTTGAAGACAGAACAAAAATAAAATAAATAGAATTTTAGAAGAACATCTTTTGGTCCAAGAAGAGGCATATCCCCTCCAAATAAGGGATGAGGTGGGTTTAATACTACTAGAGGTGGGTCTAATACCAATATAGGTGAATCATCACATGGTGCAGAAAGGCAAGATGACAATGGTCAAGGGTTTTAATAACAACAAAGAGGAAGAGGGTTTCATAAATGATGAGATTATGGTGGTACTATAGGATAGTTTTTGAATCAATGTATATCTTAAGATTTTTATAGATTTGAAGAAGAAGGGAATAAATGATTTGAGTGTTTGTACTATCAATATTAAGAAAGGAGGTAAGAGGATCACCTGAGTAAATCTAGTTTAGGCTAAGATAGAATAGCAAAATATTGAAGTCGTATCAGCCAATGCTGGAGAGAATATCATGATGAGAAAAATAATGATCACTCCAAGGAAGGAGAAAGTGTAGAATAAATATGGTGGTGATGCTTGGCTATGATTAAACATTTTTTAAACTAGATGTAGTTCACATGGAAAGGTATGCAATTTAATTATAGATGGAGGTAGTTGTGAAAATATGGTTTCTAAAGAAATGATAGAGAAACTAAATTTTCAATGTGAAAAGCATCTTAATTTTTATCAAATTTCATGGTTTAAGAAAAGGAATGAGGTTATAGTAGATAAAAGGTGCTTAATCAAGATTTCTATAGGAAAGACTTATAATGATGAAATATGGTGTGATGTTAATCCAATGGATGCATGCCATTTTTTATAGGGAGATCATGGAAATTTGACATGATAGTAATTCATGGTGGAGAAAAAAAAACATACACTTTTTGGAAAGGTGGTACAAAGGTAGTTTTGTTACCTCTTAAAGAGGAAGAGAAGATAGAAACCATGCTCTCTACTAAATAATTTATTCAATATATGAGGGTAGAAGGTTGTTGTTATGTAATAGTAGCAAATAATGCAAACATAAAAATGATGCAAATACCATTAGAAGTAGAAAGAGTGTTGAAATAATATGCAAATGTTATTCTTGATGAGTTACCTAATGGTTTACCACCAAAGAGAGATATTCAACATCTCATTGATTTGATTCCAGGATCAGCTCTACCTAATCAAGCAACTTATAGGATAAGTCTAACAAAACATGTAGAATTAAATAAATAGGCTAGTAAATTATTAAGAAAGAAGTTGATAAAGGAGTGTATGAGTTCATGTGCAACACTAGCATTGATAACTCCAAATAAATATGGAGGATAGATGATGTGTGTGGATAGAAAAGTAATTAATAAAATTACAATCAAGTATAGATTTCCTATACCTCATTTAGATGATATGATGGATGTGCTTGCAGTAGAAATTGTTTTTACCAAGATTTGATCTAAGAAGTGGTTATTGGCATATTAAAATTCATGAAGGCTATGAGTGTAAGACTGCATTCAAGAATAGGGATGGATTATATGAGTGGATGGTGATGCCCTTTGGATTTTCTAATGTAACTAGCACATTTATGAGGATGATGAATATAGTGCTATGATAATATATTGGTAATTTTGTGGTTTTTTTATTTTAATGATATTTTGATATTCAGTAAGACTAAAGAAAAAAACTTAAAACATTTAATAATGGTATTGGATTTATTAGGAAACGATAAGTTGCATGCAAATTTGAATAAGTGTAAGTTTATGCAAAAAAGTTTGGTATTTTTATGATTTATAGTTTTAGCAGATGGTGTAAGAATGGATGAAGAAGAGATAAAGGCAATTATTGAGTGGCCTATTCCAAAAAGCATTACAGAGGTAATAAATTTCCATGGTTTAACAAATTTTTACAAAAAAAATTATTATAATTTTTAGTAGTATTATAGCACCAATAACATGTGAGCAAAACAAAAGAACTTGATTGATTTATTCAAAGAGCAAAGTAGAATAAATACAAAATAATTTACCAAAAATATGGTAACTATCTATTGGGAATGGAAGAATTAAACATAAACTCCCTAAATTAAACATACTATGAAATAGAAACAATTACACAAACTACGTAAAATAATGTAAAATAAACTGATAATTAACTATGCTAAAATTCTTACCTTATTATATTATTTTTACAAATGCACCCCCTGAACATCTAAAATTTCACCTTTCCAAGGGATTGGGTTAGTATATCAACTTTTTGTACATTTTTTGGGTAGTACTAGAGTTGGATGTGGTGGTTTAAGACTTGATCTCAAATGTGGTGACATTTATCCTCAATGTGCTTAATTCTTTCATAAAAAATAAGATTCTTCACAAGTGTCAACACACCTTGATTATTGTCAGGAGAAGAAACCCCTACAACAATCAATATGCTCTGATACTAACTGTTAGGTGACCCCTTATCCAACGGAAACACAATTGATTACTTTCTTATAAGCAATTAAACATGGAATTATACCAAAATGATAAAGTAGCTAGAAACTTGAGATAGCAAAGAATTTGAGAGACAATACACACTCTTGTATTAAATATTACTAGAAGAAAATACAATAAGGAAGATGCCACTTCTTCCTCCACCTCAAAGGCTTCCCACACCTCAAGACCTTCTTCCCTCTCTCTCTTGCTCAACACAACAACTCTATAACTTGAGTTATTATCCCTCCTTGAATGCTTCAGCTGATCTCCTTGACCTTGCTTGCTTAAATGCTTTTTACTTGCCTTCTTGATCATTACAATACATGCCTTATGGGTCTATAAATAAGATCCCATGCTTAGAAAAATAGAACTCTAGTTACAATAATTAGACACGCAGGTCGTGAATATAATTAGTCATTTAACATGCAAACACTCGCTTCACTTAACTGACTGTTCATCAATAGCAGTTCTGGAAATACACAGGCAACTGACGTCGGTCCCTGCTTGCCTGGTGCTGTCGACATCGGCCGACCTCCTGCCATCACCGGTTTCCTTCTCCACTGTCTGTGACCGATGTCAATCATGCTGCCGACGCTGGTGTTTTTGGTTCTTCAGCATCTTCTTCTTGTGTCTGCAAACAGTTGAAGCTTTTAGCTCCACACCTTAACAATCTCCCACTTGGAGATAAACAGCTGTTATTGTAGCTGTACCTGTACACCATCTATTTTGTTCCTTAGGCTCTATATCCCTCTTCAAAGTCACTCTTGAAGACCAACCACCACACAAACCTGTGATGCAATCCTTGTCTCTTATGCCACAAGAATTTTGCTGCTCCCAAATTCTCCATGACGTACTTCTGAACCAACTCTACCCTTAGCTCATAAAACTCCCTGTATATGAAACCCTGCAACAAGTAACACAATACAGTAATAGGATAATGTAGCTAGTATTATCCAACTGGTAAAGATAAAATACAATGGTCAAACCTCCATTGCCTGCAGCCAAATCAAGACCATATACCATAGCCTTCTGTCTCACTTGTCCATCCACTCTCTTCTCTAAAATGGGAATCTGTCCCTCTATCTAGTGCTTCCTTCCATCTGACAACTCTACCAACAAATACTTGTTTGGTTCTTCTCCAAGGACTCACACTCCTCATCCATGCCAAGCTCCCACTGTTTTTGGATTCTACCTGCATTGCTCCTTCCATCTTCCTAGTTCATGACTATCAGTAAGCAATATAAAAGAGGTGAACAACGAATATGAGGTTCACATACCTTTCTTGACCTCCACATGGGTGTTTGAGACTTATTGATTCACCCAACATCCGTTTCAGTGACCGATATCAGCCATCTCCCAGTCTTCTCCTGACTGATGTTGGTTCCCTGCACTGACCCTGACTGCCGACGTCATTTCCCTGGCCGATGCCGGTGTCCCGCCTACTGACGTTGGTCCTTATGACCGACGTCGAACTTCTCCTGCCCGACCTACCGACCCTGCTGGTCTGCACAAGATCGATGTCGGTATTTGGATGATCGACGTCGATTCCAAGTGACTGACATCAGTGTCTGTGTGTTCCTGTAAGTGATGAAATTTTCATCCATGAGCTCTTCTTGGATCAAACCTCTATCCATGCTGCCCTGCTCAGATTTATTCAGCCCCTGTGACTGATCTCTATCCTTCATCTCCTCCATAAACACCAAGGCTTCTTTGTTCTTATCAAAAGCATCAAATTTCCTTTTCCTGCAATGAACTGTATCTATGCTTTCTGAATTTGAATACATACCTTTTGAATCAAGAACGTCCATTCCCTTCTTATTCACGTGACCAAGCCTATTAGACCACATCTTTGAATCTACACCAGAAGTAGAATCAGTAATACAAGTAGGTAGATAAAGAGTACCTACTTTCTTACCTCTTGCTAGAACAAGTGCTCCCTTGGTAACTTTCCAAGAGTTCGCTGTGAGGGTTATTGTGCATCCCTCATCTCCCAACCTTCCTATAAAAATCAAACTTTGCTTCAGAATTGGAACATGCATGACCTCCTTCAACACCCATGTGTTGTCAATCTGCAATTTTAGCTGCACTTTCCCTTTGCCAACTATCTGACAAGGCGTACCATCCCCTAAATAGAGCACTCCAAAGTCTCCCTGTTCATACTCATGAAACAAATTTTTGTTTGGGGATGCATGAAAAGATGAACCAGAATCTAAAATCCATGATCCTACTTGACTATCCAAAGAAAGTATGAGAGCATCTTATACCACAATATTTGCATCCTTTGCTTCTTCAGTACCTGCATGTTGATTCTCTTTATCTCTCAACCAACACTCCTTTGTATGTCCTTTCTTTCCACAAAACCAGCAGGTAATACCTTTGGACTCGGATCTCCTTCCCGACCTTGATTTCCCTTACTCAACCTTCTCCCTTTGCCTTCCCCTACTTTCTGCACTTAGAGCATTCCCTGATGATTCCCTATGCTTCTCCTATGTATTTCTTCATTCAAGATCACAATCACAACATCATCAAAGTTTAAGATTTTAGAAGCAGATGCAGAATTACTTACTGCCATAACCAAACCATCCCAACTTTCAGGCAAAGAACATAAAATCAAGAGAGCCTTTACCTCATCATCAAAAACAATATTGACTGAAGCTAGTTGGTTTACCAAACCATGGAAATCACTGAGATGAGTATGTACCGATCCACCTTCCTGCATTTGTAAAGTAAATAGCTGCTTCATAAGATATACCTTATTAGAAGCTGAGGGCTTTTCGTATAAATTTGCCAAGGACTTTATCAACTCTTTCGTTGTCTTACACTGTGATAAGCTGGAAATCACAGACGATGCAAGGCTCAACCTTATGGAACCGAGAGCCTTCCGATCAAGAACGTTCCATTCTTCATCCTTCATATCTGTGGGCTTGCATGCAACCCCACCCAATGGTAAGTACAAATCCTTCTAATACAGATAGTCCTCAATCTTCATCCTCCAATGTTGATAATTCTTGCTGTTAAACTTCTCCATTCATAGCCTACTTTCTTCTGCCATTGCTGAACTCCCACTCAATCAGAAAACCCTATGAATGACCTGTAATCAAAAAACAATACCCTGCTTCCTGCAAACCATAGCTCTGATACCACTTGTCAGGAGAAGAAACCCCTACAACAATCAATATGCTCTGATACTAACTGTTAGGTGACCCGTTATCCAACGAAAACAAAATTCATTACTTTCTTATAAGCAATTAAACACGAAATTATACCAGAATGATAAAGTAGCTAAAAACTTGAGACAACAAAGAATTTGAGAGACAATACACACTCTTGTATTAAATATTACTAGAAGAAAGTACAATAAGGAAGATGCAACTTCTTCCTCCACCTCAAAGGTTTGCCACACCTCAAGACCTTCTTCCCTCTCTCTCTTGCTCAACACAACAACTCTATAACCTGAGTTATTATCCCTCCTTGAATGCTTCAGCTGATCTCCTTGACCTTACACCTGTAGATCTCCTTGACCTTGCTTGCTTCAATGCTTTTTACTTGCCTTCTTGATAATTACAATACATGCCTTATGGGTCTATATATAAGATCCCATGCTTACAAAAATAGAACTCTAGTTACAATAATTAGACACGCAGCTCGTGACTATAATTAGTCATTTAACATGCAAACACTTGCTTCACTTAAATGACTGTTCATCAACAGCAGTTTTGGAAATACACAGGTGACCGACGTCGGTCCCTGCTTGCCTGGTGCTGCCGACATCGGCCGACCTCCTACCATCACTGGTTTCCTTCTCCACTATCTGTGATCGATATCGGTCATGCTGCCGATGCTGGTGCTTCTGGTTCTTCAGCATCCTCTTCTTGTGTCTGCAAACAGTTGAAGCTTTTAGCTCCACACCTTAACAATTATCAAAATGAAGGATAGGTGGGTTCTCTTCATTAAAGCCCATATCAACTAAAATGTAATGTAGCCATATCACCTCACACATAACTCCATGTGTGGCATGATACTCTGCATCAATGGATAAGAGAGAAATAATAGTTTTCTTCTTACTGATCCAAGAGATTGGTCTAGATCTAAGGTTAAAATGTATCCTAATGTTGACTTTTATCATCAATAAATCTGACCTATTCTAAGTTAGTGTATCCCTATAAGAATAATTGAGTATTCTTCTTGTATTCTAGACCATACTTAAGTGTACGTTGATCATATCTCATAACATGCTTTGCTGTAACCTAGAGACATTTATTTAGTCCTACATAAATCTGGAAAGATATCTCACAACAAAGCATATATCCGGTCTATTGTAGGTCAAGTAGATGAGACTCCCAACAAGATGTTTGTAAAGAGTTGCATCCACTTGAGGTGATTCTTAGAATTGAGAGAGTTTTAAACCTTTATCTATTGGTGTTGAAAGAGGTTTACAATTTGATATTCTATACTTTTCTAGTGGTGTCTTGGCATATTTTATCTGGAAGATAAAAATTTGATTCCATTTCTACTATATCTCCAAGCCATGAAATTAATGGAGTATTCCCAAATCAATCATGTTGAATGATATTTTGAGGTCATTCTTCACAATATCAACCTGATCTTTTAAACTCCCAATGATCACAAGATCATTTACATAGAAATAAGAATGATGATTTTTATCCCTACCTTATTTATCTACAAGTTAGAATCCAAGGGATATAAGTGAAACCATGATACAAAAAGTGATCATCTATCTTGATGTACCATACCATAGGAGCTTGTTTCAGTCCATATAGTGATTTGATGAGATGACTTACCTATGAAAGTACTCTAGACATCCATCTACTAAAGTTTCCATCCATTATGTAATACTAATGCATAAACAATTTTGATGGTCTTGATCTTCATAGTGAGTGTAAAGGTCTATTCATAGTTAATGCCTTCTTTTTTAACCTATCCCTTTGCTAAAATTCATTATTTTTGCTTGTTGATGGATCCGTCTACCTTGTATTTAGTCTTTAAAACCCATTTATAGCCTATAGTTTTTTTTCCATGTAGGCAAATCGCCAAGTTCCCAATTTTTATTTTGCATGAGTGAGTCATACTCAACATTCATGGATTTCTTCCATTAAGGTTAACCTAGTTCTTCATAAACATTATTAGTTTTGAATCTATCAACTACTATACTCATGAGTGCAAATTTTCCATTATTTCTTAACTCCTCATTCTGATTCTAGATGAAATATTCTAGTGAGATTTTACATGGAAGTCTTTAATGGTTCTTCATACCCACTTTGGATGGGAAGTCTGTTGTTGATGTGAAGAACTACTTTTTTGATGTGAAAAACTAACATCTTCTATTTCTCTAAAATTAACATACAACTTCCTTTATAGCTCATCTTCTCTATGAGAAGTCTCCTTATCATCTAACTCAAAGAGTGATTGGTGAGAGGTGGTTGGTGTTGATTCTTCTTTCTACATCACTGAGTCAAAGGATGACTCATCACAAACCACATCTCTACTTTTGTATATTTTCTTCATCTTAGAATACTTGATATGGTATGTTTTTAAGGTAGTGCTATAGCCTAATAGGATGCATGGGAGTGTTTTTGGCCCAAGTTTCTTCCTCTTTTGAGTTGGGACATGCATGTATGTTGTGCAACCAAACACTTGTAGATGAGAAGTCAATGGCTTTTTACCACTCCTTACCTCTTCTGGAGTTTTTTCCTTTAGAATATTTTCTAGTGCCCTATTTAGAAGTTAAATAGCTATCTATACTACTTCTACCCAATATCATTTCTCTAACTTTGCTATTGACATCACACAGCAAGCCATTTTCATTACTATGTGATTATGTTGCTCTACAATGCCATTTTGTTGGGGCATGTAGGGAGCAGTCAAATTTTGTTTGATGCCTTGTTGGTTCAAGAATACCAATAACTTTTTTGAAGTGAATTCCCCTTCAATCTGAGCATAGGAGAATAAGATGTTGTCTAGTTTCCTTTCAAACCTACTAATAGAAGACCTAGAAATGATGAAGGGCCTAACTTTTCTTCTTCAGTAAAAACACACATGTCTTCTAAGAGTATTCATCTATGAATAATTAGAAGTACTTGTATCCCAAAAATGAATTACGTAATGGTCTATTTAGATTGGTATGAACAACCTCCAAACATTTCTTGGCATGAAAGGTGCTTGTCTTGAATGGATCCATGTGTTGTCTACCTACAAGAGATCCATGGCAAAAGGGCAAGGAACTGGACAACTTGGAAAGTCCATGTACCATCCCTTTTGAACTTAGTTGGTACAAAGATCCAATAGAAAAGTGACCATAACGGTAGTGCTAGAGAGTAGTATATTATACTATAGAGGTAGATAGAGATACTACATAAGATGAAACAACATCTAAAGAAATTAATTTATCTTTCAAAAATGCTCTAGAAAGAACTATACCTTGTCATGAGATCAAGCAGGATTTGATGTCATTATCAACAAGAAACTCCACCTTCAAATGATGATTCAAAATTTGACTAACTAAAAAGAGGTTTGATGTCAATCCAAGAACATATAGTACAATTGAGAGTGTACATTTTCATGTTCTAAGAGGAATGGTGACTTGGCCAATTCCTTTTGCAACATACTCTTTATCATCAATTATCTTAACCCAATCATCAGTTAGTTAGTCTGTCAATGAATCAAATAGCTTCCTATTGTCTGACATGTGTTTAGTGGTACCTGAGTTTATCAACTAGATATTCCTCATGGGTTGTAAGGTCTGGGAGACTAGCACTAAGTTATCATTAGCTTCTTTAGGTGTCTCCTCATTAGATCCATCATCTTATTGAGCTGTAATATGTCCATTTTATTTCCACCAATGGGTATATCTTTTTTATTTATGAGAATTTTCATGTCTTGATGTCATTTTTTGACTAGAAGACCCTTGTTTTAGGCCATCATATAAGTAGTTATTTGTGTCATGATTGTTGGTTTGATATATGTGACACCATCTTTTCAAGTTTTATGATTTTTGATTGTGTGGATATTGTTATTGTTATTTTTTTGTGGTTTCTTAATCAAGGTTCCCTTGTGATACATCTAACCATATTACTTCCTTGAGATAAGATCTTTGTCTTGTAACTCATCCTGGACTGATTTGATGGCTTCTTCTTATTGCAGTAGGTTCATGAGCTATTTGAATGACATTGTCTTCTTAGAGATGTTTAGTGTTATAATAAATATTATGAAGTAGAAAGGGAGTGATCTCAAGGTCATTGGGACCAAATTTTGGTTATCTAGCATCTCATCAAGTGCTAATAGTTCCATTTACAACTCAACCACCTAATGTAAAAATTCTTCAAATTTATCATTAGAGTCCATAAAGAGTGTGTGAAGTCTTGATTGTAGATGGAGGATCTTTATCTTATTTTTACCTCATAGATGGTTTCTAATTTATCCCATGTTGTTTTTGCTCTCTCTGTATCCCTAACATGTGATTGCACGTCATCAGTGATGCTTAACATAATCAACATCAAGTCTTTATCATTAGTCATTTCATATTTCATGAGTGCATCAAGATTAGTAGGAACCTACATGGTCCCTATTACGATGTCTGATAATCCTTAAAACTAAAGGATGGTGCATATTTTCATTTTCCAGGTGGCATAGTTTGGCTCTTTAAGAAGTTGGGTGTCAGATAGAAGTAATTTTGGAGTAGACATTGTAAATTAAAAAAATTATTTTATTGTTATGAGATAAAATTACAAGTATTTTTTACTCACTAATTGGAAAATTAATCTTGGAGTTGAGCTTGATAATTACATGCTGAGAGATGGGGATGCTTCCTAGGGTGATCAACCTCATCTTCATAGTCTACATCATATCTGGCTTTGAGTTTTGCTTGGATTCTCTTAGTTTGGTAGAGTACATTGAATAATAAATATTCAAGAAGTACCTTGCAGATTCACTCATCAAACTGAAGGTCACCACTATCATAGAGGGTTCTAGTAAGGAAAAGTAGAAACTAGAGCTCTCATGAGCATCATGATAGTTTTCTATAGCCTGCAAGTCTCCTTGGTAGCTTTCAGTGGTCCCAACACTATCCTTCATGTAAGACATATGTAGAAGTTTCCACATAGTCTACATTCCATGTTGTACACTCACACTTTCTCCTCATCTTGATAGATAATATTAATGATTTTATCATCTTCTCTCCATGTTTTTATTCCTATCTCTCATCTCAGGCTATTTTTACCATCCTTGATTAGTTCTACCATGATTCAAGCTATGCATGCATATCTTTACTTCATATGAATTGATTAACACTACACTTTAATGAAGACAAAGGTTCACTTTATTGTATGTAGGTCCCCTGCTATTGTACTATGATCTTCTACCATGACTGTTACACTACTATGTCACTATAATTATATGTAACAGGTTTAGATATTTGCTTCTAATGTCACTTCCTTTTTTGGATTTCAATAAAATGATTTACTACTATGTCATTATACTATCTCAAATAAGAATTAATCATTCTCTTAGAAAAATATGATATAGTGGTGGTAGACTATTTCAAATAGCACTTGGCTCTATCTAATGGTAATATCTCCTTACTAGTTCTATCCCATTGATTTGATGTGGTAATGACACTTAGAGTAGAGAGATCAACAGTTGTCTAGGCTTTGGTGAAATATGACCTGTCGAGCTTCAATCATGATCCTTTCATGCCTTTAACCTCATAGCATGCTGGAAAATATATTTAGCAAATATGAACTTCACAATCAGCCCAAATCAGCTCTAATGCTAGATTGTGAACATAATAAAAGAACTTGATTGATTTATTCAAAGAATATAGTAGAATAAATACAAAATAATTTACCAAAACTATGGTAACTATCTGCTAAGAATGGAGGAACTAAACATAAACTCCCTAAATCAGACATATTATGAAATAGAAATAGTTACACTAAACTACCTAAAAATAATGTAAAACAAACTAATAATTGTCTATGATAACATAAGAAATTGCTTGAGAGGAATGAAATTTATATGGACTAGAGCAACCATAGAAAGCTTATAATTTTTGAAGAAGAAGATTATAGAAAGAACAATTTTAGCATTAACAAATTTTAACAAAGTGTTTGATGTTGATGGTGATGTTTCATTTGTGGGAATTAGTGTTGTGTTGAGTCAAGAAGGAAATCTAATAGCATATTTTAGTGATAAATTGAATGAGGTAAGAACAAAGTATTCTACCTATGATGTTGAACTATATACAATTATACAAGCATTAAGACATTGGAGGCATTACCTAGTGCCTAAGGAGTTTATCCTATTTATAGATCATGAGGCTTTGAAGTATGTGAATACATAAAATAAGTTGAATAGTAGACATGCAAAGTGTGTTTATTTCTTAAAGGGGTATACTTTTATGTTGAAACATAAACTAGGAAAATAAAATTAGGTAGTTGATGCATTAAGCAGGAGAGTGGCATTATTAATTACTATGGTGAGTGAAGTAGTTGGATTTAAAGCTATCAAAGTATTATATAATACTGATCCATATTTTGAAAAGGTAGTTGAGCAGCATTGGAATCCACTAATAGATGGGACATATACTATTCATGGTGAGTATCTTATACAAAAAGGATATCTCTTCAAAGGGAAATAGTTATGGATTCTAGGTGGGTCTCTACAAGATAATATAATAAGAGAATTACATAGTGGCAATTTGGAAGGACATTGTGGTAAGATGAAGACAATAAATTTGGTAGAGGAAATATATTTTTGGCCAAATATGAAGATAAATGTCATAATTTATGTTTCTAGGTGTAGAATATGTTAGGTGGCTAAAGGACATACACAAAATACTATGCTATACATGCCATTATCGGTTCCAAGAGGACCATGGATAGATTTGAGTATGGATTGTGTGTTTGGATTACCAAACACACAAAGTGGTAATGATTCAATTTTTGTTTTTGTAGATATATTTTCTAAAATGGTTCATTTCATTACATGTAAGAAAACCAATGATGGCACTAGAGTTGCAGAATTATTTTTTAAAGATATTGTGAGATTACATGATGTTCCAAAAACTATTACTTTAGATAGCGACACAAAATTTATAATTCAATTTTGGAGGAATTCATGGAAGAATATGGGTAATATTCTTCAATTCATTAGTTCATATTACCCAAAAATAGATGGATAGACAAAAGTTGTGAATAGGAGCTTGGGAAATTTGTTGAGCTGCATAGTGGGAGAGAAGCCCAACCAATAGGACTTGGCTTTACCACAAGCTAAGTTTGCATATAAATGTTTAGTGAATAGATCAAAAATAAAATAAACATTTCAAATTATTTATTGGATAAATCATATGGGTATTTTAGATTTGGTTCAATTTCCAATTGTAGATCGAATTAGTTATGATGCAGAAGCATTTGTAGAGCATATATAATAGTTTTAAGGAGTAAGAAGAATGTTTTAGGAAAGTAACGAGAGATATAAAGTATCATTATATTTCATAATAAGACTCAAGGCATTTGAAAAAGGAGAGTTTGTAATGGTTTACTTGAGGAAATAAAGATTTCCAAAAGGCACGTACAATAAGCTAAAGTGCAAGAAAATTGGTTCCTGTAGAATTGTGAATAAAATCAATGACAATGTTTATGAGGTGAGTTTACCACAAAATTTTGATATCTCTCTAGTATTTAATGTTTCGTGTGTGTGTGTGTGTGTGTGTGTCTATATGTGTGTGTGTGTGTGTGTGTGTGTGTGTGTGTGTGTGTGTGTGTGTGTGTGTGTGTGTGTGTGTGTGTGTGTGAGATATATATACATACATACATACATACATACATACATACATACATACATACATACATACATACATACATACATACATACATACATACATACATACATACATACATACATACATACATACATATATATATATATATATATATATATATATATATATATATCACACACACACACACACACACACACACACACACACACACACACACACACACACACATATATAGACATACATATACATACATACATACATACATACATACATACATACATACATACATACATAGACACACACACACACACACACACACACACACATGAATTCCATGGATAAGATGGTGAATGTGATAATTATGAAGAAGTAAATTTTTAGCAACATGTTCTAAAGAAAAAGAAAGAAAAAATAGTGCAAGTTTTAATAGTGCAAGTTTTAGATATGAGGACAGTGAGCACAAGGCAAGGGAATTATAACTAGTATTTGGTCTAGTGGTAATAAATTAAGTAAGAAGATAACACTTGGATTACATAATGGGAGCTAAAGAATATTAAAAAATAAAAGTGCCAATAGTAAAATCAGGGCAACTCATAGGAGTTGAGTTGTTTTTAACTAAAGGAGAATGATGTAGAAAACATAGGCCAACTTTCGAAGGTCACAAATTTTGATCCATAGATTCATGTGAGCTCTTACAGACACCAAAATGATAGTCTCATTTATTTTTTTCTCTATTTATTTTTTTCACTTAGAGGCATTTTTTAATAAATTTTGGAGATAAAACAAGATCATCTAAGGGTCCAAAATCGGAGTTTATTGAATTTTTCAAGATTTTTCTATTTTTAGAAATTGTATATTTTTATGATCAGACATGAACTTCAGTTAAAATTCATCAAATACACTAATTTTAGTATTTATATTATGTTTTAATATTTGTATAACTATGCAAACTTGTATGCAAAACTTACTAAAAATAGCAGTTGCTAAAAATATATGTTTTTTTTAGATTTTAGTTTTTTTTAGTTTTGTATGTCAACTCAAATTCCTAAATAAGGCTTATTTAAGCATGGTTTGGGTTCTAATTAATGGAAAGACAATTAATATGAATCGATTCTTAGTATTGTTTCAGATTTGGGCCTTATTGGTAATTTTATTGTCTTGATAGTTTTTAGTTTCATTACTAACGTTAGGATAGGAATGGTTGTACCTAATGTAGGTTATAATGAATAAAATAAATCAATGCATTTGTTTCACCCAAAGAGAAAATACAATCAAGAATAAATATTATGGAAAAGGTACTCACCAAAGGAAAAAATAGTCAAAGATAACAATAAGAATAGAATATGAACAATCAAACATAGCAAAAGAAGTGACACTATGATTACATAATCTCAGGGACATGCCAAGAGATAT